>CM045730.1:71115346-71150346 GCA_024760905.1 Plotosus lineatus
CACCGCAGGTGTCCACTACCGGTTTTGGGAGTTACCACCACAAAAGGCACTGATGGCCTTCCGGCCACAGCTATGGGCTGCCACCTCAATAATGGACGCAGGAAACCTTGCCCTTGCGGATTCCAAAAGGCCCCTCTCACAGAAGACTCCAAATGTTCCCAAGAGACCCTACCTACATGCTTCTGCCTGCCAAGTCTGGAGGGCGGCGTCCCCAACCATCAAAGCCAGTTCACCAACAGGTAGTAATCTATTGACCGCTCACCTCTCCTCTTCACCTGAGCATCCAGAACATGCAGCCGTGACACGACTACAAAGTTGACCATTGAACTGTGGCCTAGAGTATCCTGGTACCAAGTTCACTAATGAACACCCATATGTTCGAACCTGGTGTTTGTGAGAGATAAACCGTGATGATGAGCACAGAAGTCCATCAACGAAACACCATTTGGGTTCAGAGTAAAGACCATACCTACCAATCACACCCTTCCGAGTCATACCCATGTCTGTTCAAAGACAACCTTAGGTAAGATTACCAGGTGCATAATGCTCCCTACAACATAACTCCTAGAATCATTAGAACATGCAAACCTCTCCACTATGATAAGGTGGCGATTCAAGGTGGGGGAATATTCATTAATTTTATGAACCACTTAATCCTAATTAGGTTTATGGGGAGATTGGTGTCCATCTCAGCTGATGCTGGGCAAGGGCAGAGTACACCCTGGACAGCTCACCAGGCCATCGAGGGACAGAAACACACTGATTGCTATGAAGCTCCTCTTGATGAAAGTCATCAATGGTTCTTTTACGTGAACCTCTGACCATAGACAATGAGAAATATGGCCGGACTTTGATAACCCAGTTAGTGCACTGGGTGGACAGTGACAACCCGTGGAGAGTGATGCTTGAACCCCCAACCTTCGCATCAGTGATCCAGCACATTTACCACCAGGCCACCACTTCCTGATGGGGAATATTATTATTATTATTATTATTAGTAGTAGTAGTAGTAGTAGTAGTAGTAGTAGTATTGTTGTTGTTGTTGTTGTTGTTGTTGTTGTTGTTGTTGTTGTTGTTGTTGTTGCACTACTTTATATGTACAAACTATACATGGTTGTACCATCATTAGAAAGTTAGAGTCAGTTCACACACACACACACACACACACTCATTTCTCTAGGGGCCAATCCAAAGTGGCAGGTTTCAGCTTGTTAGATGTCCACGCACCAAGTAAGCTGTTTCCATAGAAACAAGCCAGGTAATTACACACACACACACACACACACACACACACACACACACACAGAGAGAGAGAGAGAGAGAGAGAGAGAGAGAGAGAGAGAGAGAGAGAGAAACACACATGCCAAGAGCACAGCTTTACTGTTTAAATATATTCAGTTTTAATAAACTAATTTTTAAGAGCATTTGGTGTGCCAGAAATTGTTGTGTGTGTGTGTGTGTGTGTGTGTGTGTGTGTGTGTGTGTGTGTGTGTGTGTTTACTGCACACTCTCTGCCTCGCTTTGCTTATTACAAGATTCAGATGGAGTTTTTATAGTGTTGGGAAAGAAAAAGACCAGCTGGTATGAAAAAAGAACAACGGCAGAAAGCCAAACACTTCACACACACACACACACACACACACACACACACACACACACACACACACACACACACACACACACACACCACTATTAAACATTCCTGCAGGTGACGATGTTACAGCCTGTGTAATTCAGATTGTTATATTCATTTAAAATTGGTTAGGTATTAAATATAACATCAAATATACATAATTATCTGTAAAATATTCATATACAGTGGTACCTCACTTTATGATAGTCCCAGCAAATTAAAAATCCAAGTTACGAAGAACATTTTCCAAAATTCTTTGTCTCTGTCTACGAAACAAGTTCTCCTTATGAAACGCGCCAAATGCACCATTCAAACATTCAAACAATGCGCGAGCTGCTCTCCCATTAAGTAACGGATTAATTTCGTAGGGTGAGGTACTACTGTATACTGTATATACAGGGATCCCTCGCTACTTCGCGCTTCAATTCATGTGGCTTCAGTGCATCGCTTTGTTTTTTTTTTTTTTAATATTCATCATGCGTGCGCTTGCTCGTCTGTATGTGTGTGTATTTATATTTTATTTACATATTATGCATTATTTTTTAATGTTTATTTGTTATTATAAGCATTAATATTGAGGCGGCACGGTGGCGTAGTGGCGTAGTGGTTAGCACGCTCGCCTCACAGCAAGAAGGCCTGGGTTCGATTCCTGGCCTGGGCATTTCTGTGTGGAGTTTGCATGTTCTTCCCATGCTTGCGTGGGTTTCCTCCGGGTGCTCCGGTTTCCTCCCACAATCCATAGAAATGTACAGTAGGTTAATTGGCCGTTCTAAATTGCCCGTAGGTTCGCATCGTGCAGAAGGCAATGGCAAACCACTGCACTAATCCTGCCAAGAAAAGCCTCCATGAAGATGATAACCAGGGCGTTATCCTTCATGGCGGGTCGACGATGGTCGTCCTACGACTCAGGCACTAGATAGATAGCATTGAATATGTATTTATTGAGATCATATACACATATACCGCTAACTAGGTTATCAAAGGCCGGCCATGTCTCTCACTGTCTATGGTGAGGGGTTCATGTAAAAGAACCATTGCTGACTTTTGTAAAGAGCTGCAAAGCCGTCAGCGTGTTTCTGCCCTTTGCGAAAGGGTTGTGTCAGGAAGGGCATTTGACGTAAAAACCTATGAACCAAATCAAACATGTGAATCATTTGCTGCGGCGACCCCTGATAAAGGAAAAATGCTTAAAGGAAATGTCATATACACATATACATGTACGTATACGTCAGTCAGAAGGGGGTTGGGGGTGATCCTACTTCGCAGATTTCGGCGGCCGCATGGGGATCTCGGTCCTAATTAACCGTGGAAAGTGGGGAATCCATGTATATATATATATATATATATATATATATATATATATATATATATATACACACACACACACACACACACACACACACACACACACACACACACACACACACAGTGGTGCCTCGGTATTTGAAGTTAATCCGTTCCAGATGGCTGCTAGGATTCTGATTTGTTCAGATTCCCAATCCGCTTTTCCCATTACAAATAATTTAAATGGTCTTAATGGGTTCCGTCATCTTTTGAACTTCTGTTAATGGTACCATAACTCATACCATAGGTCCGCAAATTAAGTGAAAAATTTATTGAATACAGTACACTGTTATGGTCTGTGTTGTGAGATACTTTAACTTTTCTGTGTTTTAATTTAAGTGTGTTATGGTCTCTCTCTCTCTCTCTCTCTCAAAAGAGTTGCGCATTGGAGAGGGGCGTGGCTCTCAAGCCGGTGGAGTGCTCAACACACACACCGAACTCCATTTAATCATTGGCTATAAAGGAGCAGCGCCATTCCCGGAGCCAGAGGATTGTCCCATTTCCCCGTGATCTCTCTGACTCTCAGCTCTGTGCTCTATTAGATCTCACTTTAGTTTGATTTCCGTGTTTCGAGTATTCTCGTGCCTTCCCTATGAACAATAAATTGCACCCATTTTTAAAAAAACGCACCCATTTTTTGAAAAAAACACTCGTTTTTTTTAAAAAACATCCGTTTTTAAAAAATGCACCTGTTTTTATCTTGTGCCTTTCCTGTGAAAACTAAAGCGGGAACTGGTGAAGCTGAGAGCTAGATAGGGACAAAGACAGAACAATAAAGATAAGAATTTGATCCTTTGTGGTGGTGAGCAGTTAGCATATATAAATGTTGGAGAGGAAGAGAGGCTCAGGATTCCTTCCTTAACAGAGAGGGACAGGAGGAAAGCAGATTCTGTTCAATTCAGGTAAATCAGCCAAAGGTGTTTCTTTTTCTTGCTACCACTTTGCATGGATGACTCTTCTTCAGGATGTTCCTACTTTTCTCGAAGAACATTTCTAACTTGGCTTGTTTCTGCCTTCCTTTCAAAACCTGAAGGAAGTGGCTCATGACTGCAGAGTTAGAGGTGTTCACAGTGCTGCTTGCGCTTTAGCTTAGCTTTAGCTTAGCTTAGCTTACATACATATATACATATATCCTCTTCAGCTTCGTTTAGGCAGTTATACCTATAAGCAGATCTGTGGGTTTTCTGTTCGGTACTCTAAATCATATTTGTCGCTGGATGTGGCATTAGTGATGAGATATCTTTCGTGCTTTAGCACTAGCTTTAGCTTCAGTACTGTATCAACAACTTCTGGAGTCCCCAGGACAGCTTTATTGGGGTGATACATAAAGCACCGGCCTGATGAGCCACTAGGTTTGGGTGTAAAAGCCCAAACAGACCTTACATAGTATCAACAACTTCTGGCCCCCTCTCGGTCTTGCTTTTTTCTCATGCGTTTCTTGAGTTCGACTTCCGATTTTTGTTCGGTTTCCGGGACTGTAGAACTCACAGAATGCAGCTCCCTCTGACCTTCTCTGTACTTCTCTATTAACATCCTCAAAGCAAACACTGCATCTGTGGTGCTCTTTCTTGGCATGAAATCAGACTGTTGTTCACAAATGCTGACCTCTGCCCTTAGTCTAGCTTCCACTATTTGTTCCCATAACTTCATTGTATGGCTCATCAACTTTATTCCTCTGTAGTTGCAACAACTCTGCACATGCCCCTTGTTCTTAAAAATGGACGCCAGCACACTTCTCCATTCCTCCGGCATCTGCTCACTCTCTAAGACCTTGTTGAATGTTCTTGTCAGAAAGTCTACTGCTACCTCTCCTAGACACTTCCATACCTCCACTGGTATGTCATCAGGACTGTCTGCCTTTCCACTCTTCATCCTCTTCAATGCCCTCCTCACTTCACCCTTACTAATCTTTGCTACTTCCTGGTCCTCAATGGTCACCTCTTCTACTCTTTTTTTATCTCTCATTTTCCCCATTGATCAGCTCTTCAAAGTACTCTTTCCATCTTTCCAGCACACTTGTGTCATCAGTCAATACATTTCCCTCTCTGTCCTTTATCACTCTAACTTGCTGCACGTCTTTCCTATCGCGATTTCTCTGATGTGTCAACCTGTATAAATCATTTTCTCCCTCCATACTGTCCAACCTATCATACAAGTCATCATATGCTCTCTGTTTGGCCTTTGCCATTGCTACCTTCACCTTATGCTGTGTCCCCCTGTACTCCTCTTTACTCTTCAGTCCTCTCAATGTCCCACTTCTTCTTAGCTAACCTCTTCCTTTGAACACACTCCTGCAGTTCCTCATTCCACCACCAAGTCTCCTCATCTACTCTCCTTCCAGATGACACACCAAGTATTCGCCGACCTGTCTCCCTGATCACATTAGCTGTAGTTGTCCAGTCATCCAGAAAGCACATCCTGACCACCCAAAGCCTGTTTCAACTCCTCCTTGAAGACAACACGACACTCTTCCTTTTTCAGCTTCCACCACTTTGTCTTCTGCTCTGCTTTTGCCTTCTTTACCTCCTCACCATCAGCGTCATCCTGAACACCACCATCCTGTGCTGTCTGGCAACATTCTCACCCACTACTACTTTGCAGTCACTGAATACACAAGATGTAGTCTACCTGTGTGCTCCTACCTCTGCTTTTATAAGTCACCCTATTCTCCTGTCTCTTCTGGAAGAAAGAATTCACCACAGCCATTTCCACCCTTTTTGCAAAACCTGTCAACATCTGTCCTTCTGTGTTCCTGTCCTGGATACCAAACCTGTCAATCATTTCCTCGTCTTCTCTGTTGCCTGCACCAACATGTCCATTGAAGTCTGCACCAACGGCCACTCTTTCACCTCTGGAAGTACTCTACATCACTTCATCTAACTCACTCCAGAATCTCTCCTTCTCTTCTGGCTCACATCCTGCCTGTGGTGCATAAAGACTAACAACATTAAACATCACACCTTCAATTTCTAACTTGAGACTCATCACTCTGTCTGACAACCTTTTCACTTCTAGAACATTCTTGAACAAGCCTTCCTTCAAGATGACTCCGACTCCATTTCTTTTCCCATCCACACCATGATGAAATAGCTAAAACCCTGCTCCTAAGCTTCTAGCCTTGCTACCTTTCCACCTGGTCTCCTGACCACAGTATATCCACCTTCCTCTGCATCATGTCAGCCAGCTCTCAAGCTTTTCCTGTCATATTTCCAACATTCAAAGTCCCTACTCTCAGTCCTAGACTCATGCCTTTCCTCTTCTCTCTCTGCCTACGTACATGCCTCCCACAGCTCCTTTTTCGACCAACAGTTTCCATCAGCACCCTGTTGGTTAACAGCATTGATGGCCGTCATTGTTAACCCGGGCCTCCACTGATTCGGTTTGGAAGTCACATTGATGATCCGTATAGTAGATGTGGCACGGGTTTTATGTCCGATGCCTTTCCTGACACAACCCTTTGCATTTATTTCGACTTGAGACCGGCGTAAGAAAGAACAGTGGCTCATGCTCCCCCTCACAGCTGCATTAAACAAGATCTAATATGTAAGGTACTGGAAAGATAAAGCTCCACTCAGCACAAAAACACCCCAGTGGTGCTGTCAAACTGGACCAAAGAATCCCAGGCTGGAATGGCCCCAGGAGGAACAGAGGAGGGCCTGTCCCATCTTTTTAGTATTTTAAATCAATAACAAATCTTCCAGCAATCTTTACCAAGCTGAAGGTCATAAATGGAGCTCAAATTAAATGGTCAGAGGGTCAGAACTCCTTCTGCAGTGATGTAAGCAGAATCATCTTCTTCTGCGATGAGACGTTAAGCCCATTCGTGAATTATTCCATCTCATTATATTCATGCCAACGAGTTCACACTGGTGTGTGTGTGTGTGTGTGTGTGTGTGTGTGTGTGTGTGCGCGTGTAAATATGGATATATAAATATATTGAGAATATATATATATCTCATCTCATCTCATCTCATCTTCTTCCGCTTAGTCCGGGGTCGGGTCGCGGGGGCAGCAACCTTAGCAAAGAGGTCCAGACATCCCTCTCCAGAGCCACTTCTTCCAACTCTCCCGGGGGGACACCGAGGCGGTCCCAGACAAGCCGAGAGACATAGTCCCTCCAGCGTGTTCTAGGTCGACCCCGGGGTCTCTTCCCGGTTGGACATGCCCGAAACACCACACCAGGGAGGCGCCCGGGGGGCATTCTAACCAGATGCCCGAGCCACCTCAACTGGCCCCTCTCAATGCGGAGGAGCAGCGGATCTACTCCGAGCTCTCCCCGGATGGCAGAGCTTCTCACCCTATCTCTAAGGGAGAACCCCGCCACCCGCCGAAGAGAGCTCACTTCAGCCCCTTGTATCCGTGATCTTGTTCTTTCGGTCATTACCCAAAGCTTGTGACCATAGGTGAGGGTTGGAACGTAGATTGACTGGTAAATTGAGAGCTTCGCCTTGCGGCTCAGCTCCTTTTTCACCACGACGGACCGGTACAGGCACCGCTTAACAGCAGTCATATATATATATATATATATATATATATATCTATATATATATATATAGAGAGAGAGAGAGAGAGATGCAGCCGTGAGGGAGGGGCACAAGCCAGTGTCTCTCCTTCACGTCGGTCCCAAGCCTGGATAAATGCAGACGGTTGCGTCAGGAACGCATCCGGCGTAAAACAAATGCCAAATAAAACATGCGAGTCACAACAAAGAAATTCATACCGGATCGGTCGAGGCCCGGGTTAACAACGACTGCCATCAGTGCTGCTAACCAACAGGGTGCTGGTGGAAATTGGACTACTGTTGGTCGAAGAAGGACAGGCGGGAGGCGTGTCCGTAGGCAGAGAGAAAAGACGAAAGGCATGAGGCTAGGACTGAGAGTAGGGACTTTGAATGTTGGAACTTTGAAAGAAAAGGTAGAGAGCTGGCTGACATGATGCAGAGGTGGAAGGTGGGCATACTGTGTGTTCAGGAGACCAGGTGGAAAGGTAGCAAGGCTAGTAGCTTAGGAGCAGGGTTTAAGCTGTCTTTTCATGGTGTGGATGGGAAGAGAAATTGAGTAGGAGTCATCTTCAAGGAGGAGTTTGTCAGGAATGTTGTAGAAGTGAAAAGAGTGTCAGACAGAGCGATGAGTCTCAAGTTAGAAATTGAAGGTGTGATGTTTAATGTTGTTAGTGCTTATGCCCCACAGGCAGGATGTGAGCTAGAAGAGAAGGAGAGATTCTGGAGTGAGTTAGATAAAGTGATGCACAGTACCCCCAGAGATGAAAGAGTGGTCATTGGGGCAGACTTCAATGGACATGTTGGTGCAGGAAACCGAGGGGATGAGGAAGTGATGGGCAGGTTTGGTATCCAAGTCAGGAACGCAGAAGGACAGATGTTGGTAGATTTTGCAAAAAGGATGGAAATGGTTGTAGTGAATTCTTTCTTCCAGAAAAGACAGGAGCATAGGGTGACTTATAAAAGCAGAGGTAGGAGCACACAGGTAGACTACATCTTGTGCAGGCGATGTAATTTGAAGGAAGTCAGTGACTGCAATGTAGTAGCGGGTGAGCGTGTGGCCAAACAGCATAGGATGGTGGTGTTCAGGTTGACACTGATGGTGAGGAAGGTGAAGAAGGCAAAGGCAGAGTAGTAGACAAAGTGGTGGAAGCTGAAAAAGGAAGAGTGTCGGGTTGTTTTCAAGGAAGAGTTGAAACAGGCTTTGGGTGGTCAGGAAGTGCTTCCAGATTACTGGACAACTACAATGATCAGGGAGAAAGGTAGGAGAATACTTGGTGTGTCATCTGGAAGGAGAGGAGACAAGGAGACTTGGTGGTGGAATGAGGAAGTGCAGGAGTGTGTACAAAGGAAGAGGTTAGCTAAGAAGAAGTGGGACATTGAGAGGACTGAAGAGAGTAAACAGGAGTACAGGGTGACACAGTGTGAAGCGAAGGTAGCGGTGTCAAAGGCCAAACAAACGGCGTATGATGACTTGTATGCTCGGTTGGAAAGTAAAGAGGGAGAAAATGATTTATACAGGTTGGCACAGCAGAGAAATAGAGATGGGAAGGATGTGCAGCAAGTTAGAGTGATAAAGGACAGAGAGGGAAATGTATTGACTAATGACAGAAGTGTGCTGGGAAGATGGAAAGAGTACTTTGAAGAGCTGATGAATGAGGAGAATGAGAGATAAAAAGAAGTTGAAGAGGTGACTGTTGAGGACTATGAAGTAGCAAAGATTAGTAAGGGTGAAGTGAGGAGGGCATTGAAGAGAATGACGAGTGGAAAGGCAGTTGGTCCTGATGACATACCAGTGGAGGTGTGGAAGTGTCTAGGAGAGGAAGCAGTAGATTTCCTGACAAAAACATTCAACAAGGTCTTAGAGACTGAGAGGATGGCAGAGGAATGGAGGAGAAGTGTGCTGGTGCCCATTTTTAAGAACAAGGGAGATGTGCAGAGTTGTGGAAACTACAGAGGGATAAAGTTGATGAGCCATACGATGAAGATATGGGAAAGAATAGTGGAAGCAAGACTAAGGGCAGAGGGTCAGCATTTGTGAACAACAGTTTGGTTTCATGCCAAGAAGGAGCACCACAGATGCAGTGTTTGCCTTGAGGATATTAATCGAGAAGTACAGAGAAGGTCAGAAGGAGCTGCATTGTGCCTTTGTGGATCTGGAGAAAGCATATGACAGGGTGCCGAGAGAGGAACTGTGGTATTGCATGAGAAAGTCTGGAGTGTCAGAGAAGTATGTTAGAGTGGTGCAGGGCATGTATGAGAGATGAAAGACAATGGTGAGTTGTGCTGTCGGTTTGACAGAAGAGTTTAAGGTTGAGGTGGGACTGCATCAAGGGTCAGCTCTGAGCCCCTTCATGTTTGCTATGGTATGGACAGGCTGACAGACGAGTTAGACAAGAATCCCCATGGACTATGATGTTTGCAGATGACATTGTGATCTGCAGTGAGAGCAGAGAACAAGTGCAGGAAAATCTAGAGAGGTGGAGGTTTGCCCTGGAAAGGAGGGGAATGAAGGTTAGTCTCAGTAAGACAGAATACATGTGTATGAATTCCAAGGATCCAACAGGAACGGTGAGGTTACAGGGAGCAGAGATAAGGAAGGTGAAGGATTTTAAGTACTTAGGGTCAACAATCCAGAGCAATGGAGAGTGTGGAAAAGAGGTGAAGTGTGTGCAGGCAGGTTGGAATGGTTGGAGAAAAGTGTCCGGTGTGATCTGTGATAGGAAGGTATCGGCTAGAATGAAAGGAAAACTGTACAAGACGGTGTTGAGGCCAGTGATGTTGTATGGTTTAGAAACAGTGATCCTGGGGAAAAGACAGGAGGCACAGCTGGAAGTAGCAGAGATGAAAATGTTGAGGTTCTCTTTGGGAGTAACGAGGATGGATAGGATCAGGAATGAGTTCATCAGAGGGACAGCACATGTAAGACGTTTTGGAGACAAAGTCAGAGAGGCCTGATTGAAATGGTTTTGACATGTACAGAGGAGGGATAGCGAGTATATTGTTAGTAGGATGCTGAGGTTGGAACTACCAGGTAGAAGGCCTAGAGGAAAACCAAAGAGACGATTCATGGACGTGGTGAAGGAGGACATGAAGGCAGTTGGTGTAAGAAAAGAAGATTCAGAGGATAGGGTGAGATGGAGGCAGAATATTCACTGTTCCCTCAAAAACTACGGTGTGTACGAGGCATAGTTCACAGACAATGTCAATTTAAAATGTTGATAACGTTAACTGCAGACACAGTGAGTAAAACACTCTGAGCAATTATTAGCATAGAATCCCTCCAAGTGGCCTACTTTCACCATAAAATATTATATAAAACTCATCCGTTTCAGCCTCTTACTGTGCACGCTACCCTGGGTATACACCGGGGCACGATGTCCGCGGTCTCCGGGATTAAAAACATCTGTAATTCCATAATTTATGAGCATATAAAGGAGGCGGTCTGGATCCAACGTATGAAACTTGAAATTGTGTTGCCAAGTGCAGCAATAAGTGCAGCAATATCCCCTACGATGGCACATTCCCCTATCTGTTACACTCTGTTAATGTCTGTTAAGCTCTACTGTGCTCTACTACAACTCCCACGTTCACATTTGGTGTCAAATCACAATACATCATAGTAATTATCGTAACATTTTCAACATTCAAAAAAAAAAAAAAAAACACTATCATTGCAATCATCATGAATCCAAGTTCCCTCCAGATCATCCCGAATCCACCAAGTTCCCTAAAGATCATCATGAATCCACCAAGTTACCTGTAGATCGTCATGAATCCATCAAGTTCACTCTCGATCATCACGAATCCACCAAGTTACCTCTAGATCATCAAAAATCCAGCAAATTCCCTCTAGATCATCATGAATCCGCCAAGTTCCCTCGAGATCATCATGAATCCAATAAATTCCCTCGAGATCATCACAAATCCGCCAAGTTCCTGCTAGATCATCACGAATTGACTAAGTTCCCTCTAGATCATCACAAATCGACCAAGTTCCCTCTAGATCATCATGAATCCACCAAGTTACCTCTTGATCACCAAAGAATCTACCAAGTTCTCTCTAGATCATCATGAATCCACCAAGTTCTCTCAAGATCATAACGAATCCACCAAGTTCCCTCTAGATCATCACGAATCCACCCAGTTCTCTAGATCATCACAAATCCACCAAGTTCCCTCAAATTCAGAACAAATCCACTAAGTTCCCTCTAGATCATCACGAATCCACAATGTTTTTTCTAGATCATCACCAATCCACCAAGTTCCCTCAAATTCATCACGAATCCACCAAGTTTCCTCTAGATAATTGTGAATCCACCAAATTCCCTCTAGATCATCACGAATCCACCCAGTTCTCTCGAGATCATCACGAATCCACACAGTTCCCTCAAATTACCGGGGATTTAGCTCAGTTGGTAGAGTGTCCACTTTATCTTCCGGAAGGTCGGAGTTCGAATCCGGCCGCGTCATACCATGAGACGCCAAGTTCCCTCTAGATCATCACGTATCCACCAAATTCCATCAAGATAATCATAAATTCACCAAGTTCCCGCGAGATTAACATGAATCCACCAAGTTCACTCTAGATCATCACGAATCCACCAAGTTTCCTCTAGATAATCACGAATCCACCCAGTTCCCTCTGGATCATCACGAATCAACCCAGTTCCCTCTAGATCATAACGAATCCACCTGGTTCCCTCTAGATCATCACGAATCCACCATGTTCTCTCTAGATCATCACGAATCCACCAAGTTCCCTTTAGATCATCACCAATCCACCAAGTTCCCTCTAGATCATCAAGAATCCTCCCAGTTCCCTCAAATTCATCACGAATCCACTAAGTTCCCTCTAGATCATCATGAATCCACCTGGTTCCCTCTAGATCATCACGAATCCACCATGTTCTCTCTAGATCATCACGAATCCACCAAGTTCCCTTTAGATCATCACCAATCCACCAAGTTCCCTCTAGATCATCATGAATCCTCCTAGTTCCCTCAAATTCATCATGAATCCACTAAGTTCCCTCTAGATCATCATGAATCCACCTGGTTCCCTCTAGATCATCACAAATCCACCATGTTCTCTCTAGATCATCACAAATCCACCATCTTCCCTTTAGATCATCACCAATCCACCAAGTTCCCTCTAGATCATCATGAATCCTCCCAGTTCCCTCAAATTCATCACAAATCCACTAAGTTCCCTCTAGATCATCATGAATCCACCAAGTTCCCTCTAGATCATCATGAATCCACCCAGTTCCCTCAAGATCATCACGTATCCACCAAATTCCATCAAGATAATCACGTATCCACCAAGTTCCCTCTAGAGTAACATGAATCCATCAAGTTCACTTTAGATCATCACGAATCCACCATGTTCTCTCTAGATCATCACCAATCCACCAAGTTCCCTCAAATTCATCATGAATCCACCAACTTCCCTCTAGATAATCATCATGACTCTATCCAGTTCCCTCTAGATCATCACGAATCCACCAAGTTCCCTCTAGATCATCACAAATACACCAAGTTCCCTCAAGATCATCACAAATCCACCAAATTCCCTCTAGATCATCACGAATACACCAAGTTCTCTCAAGATCATCACAAATCCACCAAATTCCCTCAAGATAATGATGACTCCACCAAGTTCCCTCAAAATCATCATGAATCTAACAAGTTCTCACTAGGTCATCACGAATACACCAAATTCCCTCTAGATCATCACAAATCCACCAAGTAGTTCCCTCTAGATCACCACGAATACACCAAGTTCTCTCAAGATCATCACAAACCCACCAAATTCCAAGATCATCACGAATACACCAAGTTCCCTCAAGATCATCACGTATCCACCAAATTCCATCAAGATAATCACGTATCCACCAAGTTCCCTCTAGAGTAACATGAATCCATCAAGTTCCCTCTAGATCATCACGGATCCACCCAGTTCCCTCAAGATCATCATGATTCGCCAAATTACCTCTAGATAATCATGAATCCACCAAATTCCCTCAAAATTATCACAAATCCATCAAGTTCCATCAAGATAATCATGAATCCACCAAGTTCCCTCTAGAGTAAGATGAATCCACCAAGTTCCCTCTAGATCATCACAAATCCACCAAATTCCCTCTCGATTATCACAAATCCACCAAGTAGTTTCCTCTAGATCACCACGAATCCATCAAGTTCCCTCAAGATCATCACAAATCCACCAAATTCCCTCAAGATAATTATGAATCCACCAAGTTTCCTCAAAATCCTCATGAATCCATCAAGTTCCCTGTAGATCATCACAAATCTACCAACTTCCCTCAAGATAATCATGAATGCACATAGTTCCCTCTAGATCATCACGAATCCAAGTTCCCTCTAGATCAGGGGTCGGGAACCTTTCTGACTAAGAAAGCCTGTGAGACCTGGAAAGGAGTACTTGGCAGACACAGCGTTGGTAACAGTAATGACAACGGATTTATCCTGCTGAAGTTGTGCACTGAGCAGCAATTTGTCATCACCAATACCATCTTTCAGCAAAAGGACAGTTTCAAAACAACTTGGATGCATCCTCGGTTGAAACATTGGCATCTTATAGATTATGTTCTAGTGCGCCAGTGAGACCTCAATGACGTCTTACACACCAGAGTGATGCCCAGCGCAGAATGTCACACTGACCATCACCTAGTGTGCTGAAAACTCAGGTTGCATTTCACACCCAAACCAAGAAATAGGATCCAGCAAAGAAAACATTCAAGTTCAGCAAGCTTCAGTCGACTGAAGTGAAAGCTGACTTTCAAGCAAGCTTACAGTCAAAGCTTGTCAACAACGACTGCCCAGAAGACCCCTCTCCTGAGATGCTCTGGAATTGACTAAAGGCTGCCATCCTGCAGACACCACCTTCACCACAAGGAAAAACAAAGACTGGTATGATGAAAACAACCAGGAGATCCAGGAACTTCTGGCGAGGAAGCGATAAGCCCACCAGGCGCACCTAGCTCAACTGTCTTGTCCTGAGAAGAAAGGTGCCTTTGGTCACATCTGCAGCAATCTCCAGCGCAAGCTTTGTGAGATCCAAAACGAGTGGTGGACAAACCTTGCAGAGGGAACTCAGCAATGTGTGGATGCCGGCAACTATAGAGGCTTTTAGGACTTGAAACCCCAACCTTAGGACCAGCAATCCTGCGCCCTATATCAATAGACCACCACTGACACAAAAATTATAATAACACTAAAAATAATAATAACAACACAATAACATAATAATAACAAATATTAACATTCACAAATTCGTGAACAACACAATCCTGCGCATTCAAGGTCGTCTTACAGCTGACTGAGGCACGTAGAACCAAGTTGTGTTGCATCAGATGACCCACAACAAGTATAGAACACTTGCGCAGCACTGAATACAATGCATCTCGTACTTATGAGCATTTTTTGAAAGAGGACCATATGGTCCTGCTTGCATTAAAGGGTTAAGTGTTATAGAAAACAAAATGAATGAATTACCCTAATGTGTGATTTTTTTTTTTATCTGAAACAGCACACATGACGAAGTAAAATGATCTTATATCCTATACTGTACTGAATAAGTTCAATAAGATCGGTTTCTTATCAACAGGGATATCAGTCAGTAGCTCTGAGCTAAAGTAATGGCTAAGCCTATAATCTCGTTTTTTATATTCCTTCAGTCCCATTAGTGTCTCCAACATCTGGCTGAGGCATTCACATCAATAGCTACTTATTTCTTTAATCAAAATCAGTCTCGTATTAAATATTTTAAGAGCTGTAGTGTGTGTGTGTGTGTGTGTGTGTGTGTGTGTGTGTGTGTGTGTGTGTGTGTGTGTGTGTGTGTGTGAGAGAGAGAGAGAGAGAGAGAGAGAGAGTAGGGTCATCTAAGGAAAGCTTGCATACTGAATAAAGAGCACATGCCTCCATGAAAAACCTGGCAGTCTGTTTATTTATTATTAAGTTATAAGAGCAACCTAAGCAACCTAAGCAAACCTCTTTGTTTAGGTTTCTGCCACCGCGACCCGACCCTGGACTTAGCGGAAGATGATGATGATGATGATGATGATGATGATGATGATCTAAGAGCTGATATTCCACCAAAATATGAACAATCCTCAAATCAGAAGGTCAGGAGTTTCTTCCTCTTCTCACTGAGGACCCACAATCCCACTCGTAAAAGTCATCATGTTTGGGCTCCCGAGTGGCACATCAACAAGGTGCATGACAATTAATTCAGAGCTCACGAGTTCGAATCCTGTTTAATGCCACAGCCTGGGGCTGATATCATTTTCCCTCATCATGTGTTACCCCGCCCTCAAATGCACATACACAGAAATTTGAAAAGAGGTGGGTGGCTAACATTTAATGTCACAGCGGGGGCATGTGCATGCTTTTTCCCCTCCCTGGTCGGTGGTGGTCGTTTGATAGAGATGGTAGCACCTGATGGGTGAAAATTGGATACAACTAAATTGGGAGGAAAAACAAGGGGAAATAAATTATATAAAAATTATTTTTTTTGCACATATTATTAAAAGTAAGATTTCTACAAACATAAATATTTTCAAAGTCGATCCATCTCTTTGTTGAATCATTTAATCCCAATAAGGTTGCTCAACCGAGCCTGGGTGATGGTGGGGTTCTCCCTGAACAGCACAGGGCCAACACATGCACACAACCATTCACAGCCACACTCATACCTAGGGGAAATTTGGAACAGAATATTAGCCTTTGGAAAAATGTAGCCGTGGGGGGGAGGGGCACAAACCAGTGTCTCTCCTTTGCGCCGGTCCCAAGCCGAGATAAATGCAAAGGGTTGCGTCAGGAAGGGCATCCGGCGTAAAACAAATGGCAAATAATATATGCAAATCACAATAAAGAATGCCATACCGGATTGGTCGAGGCTCGGGATAGCAATGACCGCCATCAGTGCTGTTGACCAACAGGGTGCTAGTGTAAATTGGACTACTGTTGGTCGAAGACATTGAAGAAGGAGAGGCGGGAGGCAAGAAGGTAGGAAAGAACTAGGAAGAGAGAGAAGAGGAAAAGCATGAGTCTAGGACTAAGAGTAGGGACTTTGAATGTTGAAACCATGACAGGAAAAGGTAGAGAGCTGGCTGACATGATGCAGAGGAGGAAGGTGGGCATACTCTGTGTTCAGGAGACCAGGTGGAAAGGTAGCAAGGCTAGAAGCTTAGGAGCAGGGTTTAAGCTGTTTTTTCATGGTGTGGATGAGAAGAGAAATAGAGTAGGAATCATCATGAAGGAGGAGTTTGTCAGGAATGTTCTAGAAGTGAAAAGAGTGTCAGACAGAGCGATGAGTAATTGAAGGTGTGATGTTCAATGTTGTTAGTGCTTATGCCCCACAGGCAGGATGTGAGCTAGAAGAGGAGAGATTTTGGAGTGAGTTAGAAACAGAGGGGACGAGGAAGTGATGGGCAGGTTTGGATCCAGGACAAGAACACAGAAGGGCAGATATTGGTAGATTTTGCAAAAAGGATGGAAATGGCTGTGGTAAATACGTTCTTCCAGAAGAAACAGGAGCATAGGGTGACTTATAAAAGCATAGGTAGGAGAACACAGGTAGACTACATCTTGTGCAGGCGATGTAATTTGAAGGAAGTCAGTGACTGCAAAGTAGTAGCGGGTGAGAGTGTGGCCAAACAGCATAGGATGGTGGTGTGCAGGTTGACACTGATGGTGAAGAAGGTGAAGAAGGCAAAGGCAGAGCAGTAGACAAAGTGGTGGAAGCTGAAAAAGGAAGTGTCGGGTTGTTTTCAAGGAAGAGTTGAAACAGACTTTGGGTGGTTAGGAAGTGCTTCCAGATTACTGGACAACTACAATGATCAGGGAGAAAGGTAGGAGAATACTTGGTGTGTCATCTGGAAGGAGAGGAGATAAAGAGACTTGGTGGTGGAATGAGGAAGTGCAGGAGTGTGTACAAAGGAAGAGGTTAGCTAAGAAGAAGTGGGACATTGAGAGGACTGAAGCGAGTAAACAGGAGTACAGGGTGACACAGTGTAAAGCGAAGGTAGCGGTGTCAAAGGCCAAACAAATGGCGTATGATGACTTGTATGCTCGGTTGGAAAGTAAAGAGGGAGAAAATGATTTATACAGGTTGGCACAGCAGAGAAATAGAGATGGGAAGGATGTGCAGCAAGTTAGAGTGATTACGGACAGAGAGGGAAATGTATTGACTAATGACAGAAGTGTGCTGGGAAGATGGAGAGAGTACTTTGAAAAGCAGATGAATGAGGAAAATGATGATGGTGACCGCCGAGGACCAGGAAGCAGCAAAGATTAGTAAGTGAGGAGGGCTTTGAAAAGGATAAAGAATGGAAAGGCAGTTGGTCCTGATGACATACCGGTGGAGGTATGGAAGTGCCTAGGAGAGGTAGCAGTAGATTTCCTGACAAGAACATTCAACAAGGTCTTAGAGAGTGAGAGGATGGCAGAGGAATGGAGGAGAAGTGTGATGGTGCCCATGTTTAAGAACAAGGGAACGTACAGAGTTATGGCTTCTACAGAGGGATAAAGTTGACGAGCCATACGATGAAGTTATGGGAAAGAATAGTGGAAGCTAGACTAAGGGCAGAGGGCAGCATTTGTGAACAATAGTTTGGTTTCATGCCAAGAGCCCCTTCTTCTTTGCTATAGTGATGGATATGCTGACAGACAAGATTAGACAATAACTTCCCCATGGACTATTATGTTTGCAGATCTGTGATGATTGTGATCTGTAGTGAGAGCAGAGAACAAGTGGAGGCAAATCTAGAAAGGTGGAGGTAGGACTGCATCAAGGGTCAACTCTGAGCTCCTTCTTGTTTGCTATGGTGATGGACAGGCTGACAGACGAGGTTAGACAAGATTCCCCATGGACTATAATGTTTGCAGATGACATTGTGATCTGTACTGAGAGCAGAGAACAAGTGCATGAAAATCTGGAGAGGTGGAGGTATGGCCTGGAAAGGAGGGGAGTGAAGGTTAGCCTCAGTAAAACAGATTACATGTGTATGAATGACAAGGACCCAAGAGGAACGACGAGGTTACAGGGAGCAGAGATAAAGAAGGTGGAGGATTTTAAGTACTTAGGCTCAACAATCCAGAGCAGTGGAGAGTGTGGAAAAGAGGTGAAGAAGCGTGTGCAGGCAGCTTGGAATGGTTGGAGAAAACTGTCCGGTGTGATTTGTGATAGGAGGGTATCGGCAAGAATTAAAGGAAAAGTGTATAAGACGGTGATGAGACCAGTGATGTTGTATAGTTTAGAAACAGTGGCCCTAGGGAAAGACAGGAGGCAGAGCTGGAGTTAGTGGAGATGAAAATGTTGAGGTTCTCTTTGGGAGTAACGAGGATGGATAGTATCAGGAATGAGTACATTAGAGGGACAGCACATATATGAGGTTTTGGAGACAAAGTCAGAGAGGCTAGATTGAGATGGTTTGGACATGTACAGAGGAGGGATAGTGAGTATATTGGTAGTAGGATGCTGAGGTTGGAACTACCTGGTGAAGGAGGACATGAAGGTAGTTGGTGTAAGAGAAGAAGATGCAAAGGATTGGGTGAGATGGAGGCAGATCATTCGCTGTGGCGACCCCTGAAGGGAAAAGCCAAAAGGAGAAAAAGAAGAAGAAGTGCATGATTTTGGAACGACACCATCCACCCTTTTATCCATCCATCTTTTCATCCATACAATCATCTATTCACCCATTGATTAACTCTTGTATCAATTCCTTTATCAATCCAGTCATCCATCCATTCACCTATTCACCCATCCCATTGATCCCTATTTACTCACCCATTGATATTCTTGTATCTTGAAAGAAAAAGAAGAAGAAGAAGATTGATATTCTTGTATCAATCCCTTTATCAATCTATCAATCCACTCATCCATTCACACCTATGTTAGTCCCTTTTTCCATCCATCCATACATTCAGTCCTGTATCAATCCATCCATCTATCCACTCCTCCATTCACACCTGTATGAATCCCTTTAGCCATCCATCCATCCATTCACACTTGTATCAATCCCTTTATCCTTCCATCCATCCATCCACCCATTCATCCATGTGTCCATCCCTTTATCCAGCCATCCATCTATCCATCCATCCACTCATCCATTCACACCCATATCAATCCCTTTATCCATCCATCCATCCATCCATACCTGTATCAATCCATCCATCTATCCATCCACCCATCTATTCACACCTGTATGAATCCCTTTATCCATCCAACCATCCATCTATTCACACTTGTATCAATCCCTTTATCCATCCACCTATTCACCCATGTGTCCATCCCTTTATCCATCCATCCATCCACACCTATATCAATCTCTTTATCCATCCATCCATCCATCCATCCATCCACCCATCCATTTACACCTGTATCAATCCATTCATACATCATCCATGTATCCATCTACTCATCCATTCACACCTATGTGAATCCCTTTATCCATCCATCCATCCATCCACTCACACTTGTATCAAGCCAACCATCCATTCACTCAGCCATTCACACCTGTATGAATTCCTTTGTCCATCCATCCATGTATCCATCCACCTATCCATACATTCACTCCATTCACACTTGTCTCAATCCCTTTATCCATCCATCCATCCATCCATCCATCCATCCATCCATTAACACTTGCATCAATCGTTTTAGTGAACTATCCATCCATCCATCCATCCATCCATTGATCCATTTACACCTGAATCAATCCTTTTATTCATCCATCCATCCTTCCTTTCTTCAGTCCTGTATCAGAGGATATAGTTTCTCCCGACTGTATAATGTCTGTAGAGCTATAATGACCTGTATCCTGTACTGCAATCTGTATCATGTCTGAACATGTGTTTATATCAAATAGAGAGAAACCCAGTAAGGCTTTCCACTGAACCTGCAGGACTCCTGTAAATATTCTTATTCCTTATGAGAGACATGTATTGAATTTTTTTTCTCTCTCATAACACAGAACTTGTAAATGTGTGTGAGTATTTTATTTCACTTTATTTTTTATACCCGAGCCATAGTGGCTTAGCAGGCCGGTTCTTATCCCCAGTTTTCATAGCATGAAGCAACCAGGAGTTCAGCTCTGACTGGATGGGACGCGAGTCCATTGCAGGTTCCCTTTCCAGTATATATTTTTTTAGTACCCATTTATACTGCTGGGTGAACAGAGGCACACTTGGGATTAAGACCTTACCCAGCGGTCTTAGCACAGCGAGAGTCTAATTGGAATTTGAACACACAACCTCCTGATCATGAGCCCAGCACCCGAACCACTACGCCACCGGCCCTGCTAAGAGTGTGCATAAGTGTGTTTTATATTTTCTACAGTCTGACTGTCTACAGAAGGCCATTGATGCAACTGTTTCAACAAGGATAAAGTAAACAGCAATACAGCTTTCTTAAGGCAAAACTCTCCTGGGCTGATATTCCATCTGCAGGTTATTAAGACATGGTGGTGATGCTCCCTTCTCTCCTTAGATCATTGACATCAATATGCTCACCTTACTGTGCATGATCTTTCTCTCCCATGCTTTGGCCTTTCTCTGACTGGATTTTCTTTTAATCCAACTGTAAATTATATTTTATTTATTAAGTCAGTTTTTATGTATTTTCATGTGTTTATATTTATAAATACCCTGGCTGAGAAAAGCTGAACATTTGACAGATTATATTTTTTTCACAGGCCGATATGTACAAGTGTATGAGTACAGGAGTGTAAAGGTGTGTTTAAAAGTGTATAAGAGTGGGTAAGTGTGTATAAAATTGTGTAGGAGTGTATAAAAGTGTAGAAGGGTGTATAAAATTGTGTATAAGAATATATAAGAGGGTATAATGGTGTATAACAGTGTATAATAATGTAAAACAGTATGCATAAGAATGTATAAAAGTGTATAACAGCAAGTAGAAGAGTGTATAAGTGTATATATGGGTGTATATATGGTGTATAACCATGTGTATAAGTGTGTATAAATGTATGACTGTTAAGAGTGTATAAGAGTGTATAAGAGTGTATAAGAGTGTGTGTGTGTGCATATGAGTATATAAGAATGCATCAGAGTATATAACAGTGTATAAGAGTGTAAAAGGGTATTTAAAAGTGTATAAGTGTGCATAGGAGTCTATAAGAGTGTATCAGAGTGTATAAGAGTGTAAAATGGTGTCTTCTTCTTTTCCTTTTGGCTTTTCCCTTCAGGGGTCGCCACAGCGAATCATCTGCCTCCATCTCACCCTATCCTTTGCATCTTCTTCTGTTACACCAACTACCTTCATGTCCTCCTTCACCACATCCATGAATCGTCTCTTTGGTCTTCATCTAGACCTTCTGCCTGGTAGTTCCAACCTCAGCATCCTACTACCAATATACTCACTATCCCTTCTCTGGACATGTCCAAACTATCTCAATCTAGCCCTCTGACTTTGTCTCCAAAACATCTTACATGGGCTGTCCCTCTGATGTGCTCATTCCTGATCCTATCCATCCTCGTTACTCCCAAAGAGAACCTCAACATTATCTTTTCTGCTACCTCCAGCTCTGCCGCCTGTCTTTTCGCCAGTGCCACTGTTTCTAAACCATACAACATCGCTGGCCTCAACACCGTCTTGTACACTTTTCCTTTCATTCTTGCCAATACCCTCCTATCACACATCACACCGGACAGTTTTCTCCAACCATTCCAACCTGCCTGTACACGCTTCTTAACCTCTTTTCCACACTCTCCACTGCTCTGGATTGTTGAGCCTAAGTACTTAAAATGCTCCACCTTCCTTATCTCTGCTCCCTGTAACCTCACCATTCCTCTTGGGTCCTTGTCATTCATACACATATATTCTGTCTTACTGAGGCTAACCTTCATTCCCCTCCTTTCCAGGGCAAACCTCCACCTCTCTAGATTTTCCTGCACTTGTTCTCTGCTCTCACTACAAATCACAATGTCATCTGCAAACATCGTAGTCCATGGGGAATCTTGTCTAACTTTGTCTGTCAGCCTGTCCATCACCATTGCAAACAAGAAGAGGCTCAGCGCTTACCCTTGATGCAGACCCACCTCCACCTTGAACTCTTCTGTCACACTGACAGCACACCTCACCACTGTCTTACATCTCTCATACATGTCCTGCACTACTCTAACATACTTCTCTGCCACTCCAGACTTCCCCATGCAATACCACAGTTCCTCTCTCAGCACCCTGTCATATGCTTTCTCCAGATCCACAAAGGCACAATGCAGCTCCGTCTGACCTTCTCTGCATCTGTGGTGCTCTTTCTTGGCATGAATTCAAAATGTTGTTCACAAATGCTGACCTCTGCCCTTTGCTACTTCCTGGTCCTCAACGGTCACCTCTTCTACTCTTTTTTACCTCTCATTTTCCTCATTCATCAGCTCTTCAAAGTACTCTTTTCATCTTCCCAGCACACTTCTGTCATCAGCCAATACATTTCCCCCTCTGTCCTTAATCACTCTAACTTGCTGCATGTCCTTCCCATCTCTATTTCTCTGCTGTGCCAACCTGTAAAAATAATTTTCTTCCTCTTTACTTTCCAAACAAGCATACAAGTCATCATACGCCCTCTGTTTGGCCTTTGACACCGCTACATTCGCATTACGCTGTGTCTCCCTGTACTCCTGTTTACTCTCTTCAGTCCTCTCAATGTCCCACTTCTTAGCTAACCTCTTCCTTTGTACACACTCCTGCACTTCCTCATTCCACCACCAAGTCTCCTTTTCTCCTCTCCTTCCAGATGACCCACCAAGTATTCTCCTACCTGTCTCCCTGATCACATTAGCTGTAGTTGTCCAGTCATCTGGAAGCACTTCCTGACCATCCAAAGCCTGTTTCAACTCCTCCTTGAAGACAACACAACACACTTCCTTTTTCAGCTTCCACCACTTTGTCTTCTGCTCTGCCTTTGCCTTCTTCACCTTCCTCACCATCAGCGTCATCCTGAACACCACCATCCTATGCTGTTTGGCAACACTCTCACCCACTACTACTTTGCAGTCACTGACTTCCTTCAAATTACATCGCCTGCACAAGATGTAGTCTACCTGTGTGCTCCTACCTCTGCTTTTATAAGTCACCATATGCTCCTGTCTCTTCTGGAAGAACGTATTTATCACAGCCATTTCCATCCTTTTTGCAAAATCTACCAACATCTGTCCTTCTGCGTTCTTGTCCTGGATACCAAACCTGCCCATCACTTCCTCGTCCCCTCCGTTTCCTGCACAAACATGTACATTGAAGTCTGTCCCAATGACCACTCTTTCATGTCTGGAGGTACTCTGCATCACTTAATCTAACTCACTCCAGAATCTCCCCTTCTCTTCTAGCTCACATCCTGCCTGTGGGGCATAAGCACTAACAACATTGAACATCACACCTTCAATTTCTAACTTGAGACTCATCACTCTGTCTGACACTCTTTTCACTTCTAGAACATTCCTGACAAACTCCTCTTTCAAGATGACTCCTACTCCATTTCTCTTCCCATCCACACCATGAAAGAACAGCTTAAACCCTGCTCCTAAGCTTCTAGCCTTGCTACCTTTCCACCTGGTCTCCTGAACACACAGTATGTCCACCTTCATCCTCTGCATGTCAGCAAGCTCTCTACCTTTTCCTGACATAGTTCCAACAGTTAATGTCCCTACTCTCAGTCCTAGACTCGTGCTTTTCCTCTTTCTCTCTGCCTACAGACATGCCTCCCGTCTCTGCTTCTTCGACGTCTTCGACCAACAAGTAGTCCAATTTCCACCAGCACCCTGTTGGTTAACAGCACTGATGACGGTCGTTGTTAACCCGGGCCTCGACCAATCCGGTATGACATTGTTTGTTGTGACTTGCATTTTTTAAATTTGGCATTTGTTTTACGCCGGATGCCCTTCCTGACGCAACCCTCTGCATTTATCCGGGCTTGGGACCGGCGTGAGGGAGAGACACTGGTTTGTGCCCCTCCCTCACGGCTGCATTTGTGGTGTATAACAGTGTATGAGTGTTTAAGAGTGTTCAGAGTATATAAGGGGGTATATGTATGTAAAACAGTGTGCGTATAAGAGTATATGTAAAAGGGTGTATAAGAGTGTACGAGTGTGCATAGGAGTGTATAAGAGTGTATAAGAGTGTAAACTGGTGTATAACAGTGTATGAGTGTTTAAGAGTGTATTAGAGTGCATAAGGGGGTATAAGTGTGCATAAGAGTACATAAAAGTGTGTATAGAAGTGTGTAAGGGTGTATATGATTGTATAACAGCAAGTATAATTGTATGAGTGTATAAGCGTGCAGAAAGATGTAAAAGGGTGTTTAAGTGTGTATAACAGTAAAAGAGGGTGAGTGTATAAAAGTGTGTGTATGAGTGTTTAAGAGTGTAAAGGGGTTTATACGAGTGTATACAGGGGGTGGACAAAATAATGGAAACACCTAACATTTTGGCCTCATAATCTTTGAACATAATTTAAACAATCAAAACTTGGCAAATGTATTGATTCATACAACTTGTGAATTTGAAGACATTATTCAGTTAGAATCCCCTCCAACTCTTTTCGAGACGATGGCGGACTTGTGCTTTGCTGAGGACGGTTTCCCTCTCTTTCAAAGGCAGTCATTACTTTTTACAGACAGTACCTCTTGAAACATTGAACATTTGAGCAGTTTTTGTCACACTAGTGCCTACCATACGAGCACCAACAATTTGGCCTCTTTTAAAATCTGAGAGGTCTGCCATTATGGAGTATGAGTAATGTTTTCAATATCTGAAAAAGGAAAAAATAATTTTACATCAACATATCAAATAACAAATTTATTATACAAAAAATAATAACATATACCAAGTTTTTATGGTTTAAATTATGTTCAAATATTATGATTCCAAAATGTTAGATGTTTCCATTATTTTGTCCACCCCTGTAAGTGTGCATAGGAGTGTGTAAGAGTGTATCAGAGTGTATAAGAGTGTAAATGGTGTATAACAGTGTATGAGTGTTTAAGAGTGTATAAGAGTGCATACGGGGGTATAAGGGGTATATAAGAAAGTATGAGTGTACAAGTATGCATAGAAGTGTATAAGAGTGCATATGAATGTATAAGACTTTATCAAAGTGTTTAAGCGTGTATAAGAGTCTCAAAGGGTGTTCAAAAGTGTATGTGTGTATAAGAGTGTACAAGTGTGCATATAAGAGTGTATAGGTTTGCATGGAGTGTATAAGCGTGTATCAGAGTGTATAAGGGTGTATAAGAGTGTAAAACAGCAAGTAGAAGTGTGTATAAGAGTGTATAAGGAGGTATAAAGTGGTATAAGTGTGTAAAACTGTGTGTAAGAGTGTATAAGAGTATATCAGAGTGTATAAAAGTGTATGAGAGTGTAAAAGGGTGTATAAGAGTGTATGAGTGTATAAAAGTGTATACGTGTGTATAAGAGTGTATAAATGTGTATAAGAGTGTATAAGACTGCACACGAGTGCATAAGTATGTATAAGTGTGGATAAGGGTGTGGTGGTTTTCTATCGGATCCAATAATCATTTTGTGTAATCGCGTTATCCTAATTGGGGTCTCGGAGAGGCTGGCGTCCATCCCAGCTGACTCCGGGCGAGGGCAGAGTACACCCTGGACAGCTTGCCAGGCCATCGGAGGGCCGAAACACGCTGATGGCTTTGCAGCCTACTCTTTTCAAAAGTCAGCAATGGTTCTTTTACATGCCTCACACCATAGAAAGTGAGAGACTTGGCCATCCTTTGATAACCCAGGTCTGGGGGTTGAAGTCTTTCCATGTCTGTCCATTTGTGTTTGCTTGCCAGCTGTGCTTGGCTTCGTGTAAATGAGCTGATCAACAAACGAGGAATTTTCCCTCTTTACTGAAAAACAACACGCACAATCTGTGGCTATTTTTATAAGCCAATAAAATTAGAGTTTCAAGGTATTGGGCCCGCCGGAATACTGGCGGACAGAAAAGATTGGCTCTCTGCAGGGTGCCACAGTGACTTGACATTCAAAATAGATGTATAGATTTAAATGCATGAGATTTATTCATCTGTTTTTGTCTTATTTGATGGCTTTTTTAGTATTTTTATTTAAATGAGAGTGAAATTATGTATTCGTTATTCTGTTAAGAAAGGTCACCTGATTAATCTGGGAGCGTTACAGTCATCAAAAGAGCCACATCTGGCTCGCAAGCCATCGGTTCCCAACTCTTGTTCTAGGACCTCTAATTTGGTCTGCGATACATTGTCCATATTTCACAACTGTAGAGAAGGGAGGGGAGTACCACAGCATTGTAGACCTTCAGTTTTGTTCATAGCCGGATACAGTGTTGGTTGAGCACTCGGATCTGAAGTCCTAGAAACGATTTCTTTCTCCAGGGAGCCATCACAGGAAATGGTGCTTCCCATTTACTTGAAATGTTCCACATTGGCAAGTGGTATGTCATTAATGACAATGCTGGGTGCGAGAGGGTAGGTCTTTGGTGCAGGTTGGTGAAGCACCTCTGTCTTGCCAAGACTGACAGTCAGGCCGAAGAGTTTGGAGGCCTCAGAGACGCGCTCCAGCATCACCCGCAGGTTGAATTCTGTGTGGTCCACAGGGGCGCAGTCATCAGCAAACAGGACTTCTTGAAGGAGGGTTTGCAGGCTCTTTCTTGGCAGTGAGACAATGCAGGTCGAATAGGGAGCCATCCAAATGGTAGCAAATGTAGATCCCTTGCTCTAGGTCTCGCACAACATGGACCAGCATGCAGGTGAATAACACGTTAAACAGGACTGGCAGTCGGACACAGGCCTGTTTCACACCATTGCTGATTGTGAAGGCTTCTGTTACATTCCCGTTGGTGAGGACTTGGCCAGTCATGCCGTCGTGGAAAAGCCTGATCATCAATAAAAACTTTGGCGGACATCCAATGTGTTCTAGGACTGTCCAGAGGACCTCTCTATTGAGAATATCAAATGTGTTAGTCAGATCTATGAAAACAGAATAGGGGCATTTTTTGTTCAATGCACTTCTCTTGGAGTTGTCTCATGGCAAGGATTATATCAACAGTACTTCTGCCAGGCCTGAAAGCCACACCATGCCTCTGAGAGGTTTTGCTCTGATACTGTGATAAGTCTGTTGAGCATGACTCTGGAAAAGATCTTCCATACAATAGAGAGGAGGGAGATGCCCCTGTAGTTCCCACGGTCAGATTTGCTTCCCTTATTCTTGTAGAGGGAGACAATCAGGGCATCTCAGAAGTCATCGAGCATCACCTCCTCTTCCCAGATACTCAGCAGGACACCATGAAAGGCATTGGGGCCTGCCACCTTGTAGATCTTGACAAGAATGCCATCTTTTCCTGACGCTCTGCCAGAGTTTGTCAGACGGATTGCCTTTTTGATTTCGTCTATTGTCAGGGGTTCTGTGAGCGAGTTTTGCATTGGATGCTGAGGGATCTGGTTCAGTGCATCTGTGTCAACTGATGAGGGTTGGTTAAGCAGATTACTGAAGTGCTCTTGCCAGCACCTGCTCAAGCCCTCTTGGTCTCTGATCAGGATAGAACCGCCCGAGGACAACAACAGAGAGCAGCCTGATGTGGAGGGGCCAAAAACTGTCTTCAGAGCACTGAAGAATTTCTTGGAGTTGTGGGTATCTGCGTCGTGCTGGACTTTGTAGGCTTTATCCTACCACCACTGGTCCTGCATCAGTCGAAGGTCGAACTGAACTTTTGCCTTCAGAGTTTTGAATCTTTCACACTTAGAGACAGCGGACAGGTCATTCTGCCACTGATGTAGGCCTTGTTTTTAGCATAGAGAGCATCTCTGATCTTGTCATCATTTTCATTGAATCATTCTTCATGGATTCTAGTTGTAACTCCAAGTACTTATTTTGCAATCTCAGCAGTGGTATCTTTGAAAGAGGACCAATTTTCAGAGCTGCTTTTGGAGGTCAGACCATCTTGGAGTTTTCTGTCAAGTGCTTCTTGGAATTTGGCCAGATGGATTGGATTCTTCAGCCTGGTGACATTGTAGGAGGCCCTGACAGTCTCTTGTGTCAGCTTCTGTGAGGCGTAGCAATGTGCAGTGACATTGCAGCCCTGACCAGCCTGTGATCAGTCCAGTATTCAGCACCTCTCATGGCACGGGTCACTCGGACATCCCTGATGTCACGTTGGTGTACAATGACAAAGTCGATCATGTGCCAGTGTTTAGACCTCAGATGCAGCCAGGTAGTTTTGTACTTGTCTGCCATCCTGAACAAGGTGTTGGTGATACAAAAGACATGTTCTGCACACTTGCTAAGGAGGAGCATTGACTTTGCTTTACACCGTGTCTGCCCAGAATGCCTTCCCAGCTGCCATGGCTTCTTCCTACTCTAGTGTTGAACTTGCCGAGCACAGCAAGTTTGTCACTCTGTAAAATTGACCTGATGACCTCGTCAAAGTGTTCATAGAACTTCTCTTTGTCTTCGTCATGTCTGGTGCGCATAGGAGCATAGGCACTGATGACTATGAGGTATCTGGACTTGCTGAGAGGAATGCGCAATGTCATGAGATGGCATGGCCTCATGTGAGGGTGGGCAGTGCTGTCCTAAAGAGGTTGCCCAGTCGTCCACAGGTGCTGCCGAACTGTCCTGTTGCTATTGGATTCAGGAGCAGAGTGACCACTTACTCATGGACTGCCTACTTACAGGTTTATGACTACAATCACCAGTGTTCATCTCCACCTGTTGCTACGCAAAGTGCCCATCACCACAGGACTTGCGGGGTGTATGCTGACAGGTCGGTGATGAGTTAATGAGTTGCAAAACAAACCTGTTCGTGAAGGCTTGATAGTGAGGAAAACAGTTGCATATGGGCACTGTGGGAATGCCTGGGGAGTCATGATCCAGTGGAATGGGGAACCATTACAACGGGAGACTGCCAGGATGCAGTGGATGACCAGGACTTCTGTTCGTGCAACGTAAGTGATACGAGTGTAAAAGAGTGTATAAGAGTGTATAAGGCTGTATAAGGATGTATAAGGGTATATAAGAGTGTATATGAGTGTATAAGAGTGTGTAAGGTTGTATAATTGTGTATAAGAGTGTATACGATTATATGTGAGTGTATAAGTGTGTATAAGGGTGCATAAGGGAGTGTATAAAAGTATATGAGTGTATAATAGTGTGTATAAGAGTGTATACAAGTGTAGAAGAGTGTATTTGAGTGTATATGAGTGTAAAGGGGTGTGTAAGTGTGTAAAAGGGTGTAGTAGAGTGTATAAGAGTGCATAATAGTGTGTATAAGAGTGTGTGTAAAAATGTATAACAGTGTATTAGGGTGTATAAGTGCGTAAAACAGTGTATATAAGAGTGTTAACGTATAAATAAGAGTGTATAAGTGTGTATAAGAGTGTGTCTAAAATGCATAAGGGAGTATAAAAGTGTATAATAGTGTATAAGACTGTATAAAGATATATAAAGGTGTATATGTGTGTATAAGTGAGTATAACAGTGTTTATAAGAGTGTATAAGGGAGTATAAAAGTATATAAGAGTGTATAAAGGTGTATAATACTGTGTATCAGAGTGTGTGTATAAGATTGTATGAGAGTGAATAAGAGTGTGTAAAAGAGTCTATAAGAGTATAAGAGTAAAATCTGTGTATATCAATGTGCATAAGGGTGTGTATAAGTGTTTATAAGAGTTTATAACAATGTGTATGAGTGTATAAAAGTTTATAAAAGTCTATAACAGTGTGTATAAGAGTAGGAGTGTATAAAAGTGTGTATATAAGAGTGTGTTTAAGAGTGAATAACAATGTGTATATGAGTGTGTGCAAAAATATATAGCAGTGTATAAGTGTGTAAAACAATGTGTATAAGAGAGTAAAAGGGGAAATAAGAGTGTATAAGAGTGTATAACAGTGTGTAAAAGAGTGTATAAGGGAGTATAAAAGTGTATAACAGTGTTTAACAGTGTGCATGAGTGTGTGAAAGAGTGTATAATAGTGTATAAGAGAGTATAATGCAGTCTATAAGAGTGTATAATAGTGTATAAGAGAGTATAATGCAGTCTATAAGAGTGTATAAGTAAGTATAAAAGTGTAAAAGAGTGTGTATGTGTGTGTAAGAGTGTGTAAGTGTGTATAACAGTGTTTGTAAGAGTGTGTGTAACAGTGTGTGTAAGAGTGTAAGTGTGTGTAACACTGTGTGTAAGAGTGTGTAAGTGTGTTGAACAGTGTGTGTAGAGTGTGTAAGTGTGTGTAACACTGTGTGTAAAACTGTCTGTAACAGTGTGTGTAAGAGTGTGTAAGCGTGTTTAACAGTGTGTGTAACACTGTGTGTAAGACTGTGTAAGTGTGTGAGTGTGTGTAACACTGTGTGTACGACTGTAAGTGTCTAACACTGTGTGTAAGAGTGTGTATATCAGTGTGTGTAAGAGTGTGTAAGAGTGTGTAAAACTGTATAACAGTGTTTGTAAGAGCATGTAAGTGTGTGTAAAATTGTGTAAGTGTGCGTAACACTGGAAGTGTGTAACACTGTGGGTAAGAGTGTGTATATCAATGTGTGTAAAACTGTGTATAAGAGTTTGTAAGACTATATAACAGTGTGTGTAAGAGGGTGTAAAATTGTATAACAGTGTTTGTAAGAGCATGTAAGTGTGTGTAAAATTGTGTAAGTGTGCATAACACTGTGTGAAAGAGTGTGTAAGTGTGTCTAACAATGTAAGAGTGCGTAAATATGAGTAAGACTGTGTGTAAGAGTGTGTAAGTGTGTGTAACACTGTGTGTAAGACTGTGTAAGTGTGTGTAACACTGTGTAAGAGTGTGTAAGTGTGCATAACACTGTGTGTAAGAATGTGCAAGTGTGCATAACAGTGTGTGTATTAGTGTGTAAGTGTGTGGGTGACACTGTATAAGAGTTTGTAAGCGTATATAACAGTCTTTCTAAGAGCATGTAAGTGTGTAAAACTGTGTAAGAGTGTGTATGTGTGTTACAGTGTTTGAAAGTGTGTGTATATCAGTGTTTGTAAGAGTGTGTAAGTGTTTGCAAGACTGTGTGCAAGAGTATGTGTGTTTAACACTGTGTGTGAAACACTGTGTGTAAGATTTTGTAAGTGTATAATAGTGTGTGTAAGTGTGTGTAACACTATGTGTAAGTGTGTAACAGTGTGTGTAAAAGTGTGTAAGTCTGTGTAACACTGTGTGTAAGAGTGTGTTGAACAGTGTCTATAAAAGTGTAACAGTGTGTGTGTAACACTGTGTGTAAGACTGTGTAAGTGTGTGTGTAACACTGTGTGTAAGAGTGTGCAAGTGTGTATAACACTGTGTGTAAGAGTGTGTAAGTGTGTGTAACATTGTGTGTAAGAGTGTGTGTGTGTGTGTGTATAACACTGTGTGTAAGAGTGTGTAAGTGTGTGTAACACTGTGTGTAAGAGTGTGTAAGTGTGTATAACACTTTGTGTAAGAGTGTGTAAGTGTGTGTAACATTGTGTGTAAGAGTGTGTGTGTATAACACTTTGTGTAAGAGTGTGTAAGTGTGTGTAACACTTTGTGTAAGTGTGTGTGTAACACTGTGTGTAAGAGTGTGCAAGTGTGTATAACACTGTGTGTAAGAGTGTGTAAGTGTGTGTAACATTGTGTGTAAGAGTGTGTGTGTGTGTAACATTGTGTGTAAGAGTGTGTGTGTGTGTGTGTGTATAACACTGTGTGTAAGAGTGTGTAAGTGTGTGTAACACTGTGTGTAAGAGTGTGTAAGTGTGTGTAACATTGTGTGTAAGAGTGTGTGTGTGTGTGTATAACACTTTGTGTAAGAGTGTGTAAGTGTGTGTAACACTTTGTGTAAGAGTGTGTAAAACACTGTGTGTAAGAGTGTGTAAGTGTGTATAACACTTTGTGTAAGAGTGTGTAAGTGTGTGTAACATTGTGTGTAAGAGTGTGTGTGTGTGTGTGTATAACACTGTGTGTAAGAGTGTGTAAGTGTGTGTAACACTGTGTGTAAGAGTGTGTAAGTGTGTGTAACATTGTGTGTAAGAGTGTGTGTGTGTGTATAACACTTTGTGTAAGAGTGTGTAAGTGTGTGTAACACTTTGTGTAAGAGTGTGTAAAACACTGTGTGTAAGAGTGTGTAAGTGTGTATAACACTTTGTGTAAGAGTGTGTAAGTGTGTGTAACATTGTGTGTAAGAGTGTGTGTGTATAACACTTTGTGTAAGAGTGTGTAAGTGTGTGTAACACTGTGTGTAAGAGTGTGTATAACACTTTGTGTAAGAGTGTGTATAATTACTGATTAACGTTAGCTCTCCATGTTGTATTTTTAGCTGTTAATAGTGTTGTGAATTTCCTGGTGTGCTTTTGTTCTGTACCAGTCAGACTGCTCTCTCATCCTCTTCTTATCTCTTCCTCTCCCTCCCCCGGTTCTCTCTCTCTCTCTCCCCCTTTCTCCCCCTTTCTTACTCTATCTCTCATTAACCTCGCTTTCTTTCACGCTTCACCCTGTCCTCTCTACCCCCGTTCCACTTTCCTTTCACTCTGTCTCACTCTCACCCATCTCTCCCGTCTCTATTCTCCTTTCCGTCTTTCTCTTTTTCACTGTCTCCCCCTTCCCTTCACTCTCCCCCTGTTCTTCCTCTGTCACTTTTTCTCTCCCCTCCTCCTCTCTTTCTCTCACTCTCACCCCTCTTGCTTTCCCTTTCTTTCTCTCTTTCTATTTTTCTCTCTCTCCACTCCTCACCCTCCATATCCCCCGTTCTCCCTATCGCTTTCTTACCCTCTCACCCATTTCTGTCCTCTCTCTTCCCCCTTTATTTCTCTCTCGTGCTCCCTCCCTTTTCCTCCACCTCTCCCCTACTCTCTTTCTCTCTTTACCCATCCCCCCTTTCCTGCACCCCCTCCTAAATGACTCTATGATGGTTGGTAAAGCTAGATATGGACTTCTCAGGGTTAACTTTTTTCATTATTTCATTCAAGTACAATAGAATAACTTTCACTGCTGAGATTGTCTTTCACATTTTACATTTCTTGAGTATATGATTTCAAAATCAGTCAAATTTGAAATAAAAGTATCAGTTGCTTGGTGTATAGTGTGGGCGGAGTTTATGAGAATTTTAATCAGATTTGTGGAAACTGAAAAGGGCATGGCCGTTACACTTTGAGAAGCAATAAAATCTGAACTGTTTGGCATTTTGAAATTGCAACGTTGGTGGGATGTGTGTGTGTGTGTGTGTGTGTGTGTGTGTGTGTGTGTGTGTGTGTGTGTGTGTGTGTGTGTGTGTGGATAATTTGCTCCCATAGAGGGTCATTTGGTACAATTTTCAGTAAAATCTGAGACGGTGCCCATGGAAGGACTGATTGAGTTGGGTTGGCCTGACCCTCAGCCCTTTCTGTTATGATCTAGTCGTCTTAATGTTGATGTAAATGGAACAAGAAAAGCCTTTACCATAAATACTCTGATATAAATAATAAAATTAGGTTTGTGCACGAATTAGATTTTATACAAGGTAAGGAGTGCATTTATAATTAGAAAAATAGAGCAGTTAGAATTTCATTTCAAGAAGAAGCTATCTGTGGAATCCTCTTCCTGATGACGTCATTCTAGGCTTGCATCTGATTTGCTGAGGAGACTGTTCTGTTACCATGACACTAGGGAGGGCAGCATCAGAGCATCTATCACTTGTCTTTCATTCAAACTGCTATTTTATTCTTATTTATGCACATGCACACACACACACACACACACACACACACACACACACACACACACACACACACACACACACACACACACACATATTCATTATATGTGACTAATAAGTCATTTGCTGTTATGAATGCAGGATGACTTCAGCTTTGCTGAGGATGCATGAATAACCAAGTGTCATGTCGTGTGTGTGTGTGTGTGTGTGTGTGTGTGTGTGTGTGTGTGTGTGTGTGTGTCTGTGTGTGTGTATTATTTTATAGACAACATGCTTTCCATGACTTGGCATTAAGGGTCCATGTCTATCCTCTGATTTCAGACTTCAGACATCACTGTCTAAACGAGGTGTGTGTGTGTGTGTGTGTGTGTGTGTGTGTGTGTGTGTGTGTGTGTCCACTGAGTAAAGAATCAACCACTCTGTGTTGTGCTGTAATGGGAAAATAATTAAAGTCCCTCTACCCGAGTCCCTGTGGTTGCCATGGAAACGATCATAGTGATTTTTCTGCAAGCGGCCACACTGTGATGAGACTTCATGAACATTCAGGTAAAATAAATCAGCCTCTGGCAATCGGACCAATCAGAATCCAGAACTCATCAATTAGGCTCTCAGGTGGTGAAGATTCATCAAACATTTCAGGGGAGCCAAATGTGAATTATATAGAGGAGTCGACTCAGTGAGATGAACGAGTCTTTGTGTGTGTGTGTGTGTGTGTGTGTGTGTGTGTGTGTGTGTGTGTGTGTGTGGGTGTGTGTGTCAGTCAGCGGGGGAAGTCGCGTGCATGAAGACTGCTGCTGCTGGTGTGTTTATACAAAGCCGCGCGCGCGACGCCAGCAGAGATTACGGATGGAGCA
>CM045730.1:71152846-71160346 GCA_024760905.1 Plotosus lineatus
TGTGTGTGTGTGTGTCTCTCTCTCTCTGTGTTTGTTGTGTATGAGTGGTGAGTGTGTGTGTGTGTGTGTGTGTGTGGTCTCTGTGTGTGTGTGTGTTTGTTGTGTATGAGTGGTGTGTGTGTGTGTGTGTGTGTGTGTTGTGTATGAGTGGTGTGTGTGTGTGTGTGTGTGTGTGTGTGTGTGTGGTGTCTCTCTCTCTCTGTGTGTTTGTTGTGTGTGTGTGTGTGTGTGTGTGTGTGTGTGTGTGTGTGTGTGTGTGTGTGTGTGTGATCATACGGTCACAAGGAAGCTGGGATCTATCTTAGCCAACTCTTCACCCTGTACAGCTCACCAGACCATCACAGAGCTAACACGCACCGAAGCACTCACACTCACACTCACACTTAGGAACAATTTGGAACAGTCGGTTAGCCTAATGCACATGTCTTTAGACCGTTGGAGGAAACCAGAGTACCCAGAGGAAACCCATACACAAGAACAAGTAGAGCATGCAAACTCCATAAAGAAAAACCCTTGTCAAACCCAGGACTTTCTTGCTGTCAGGTAGAAACCACAACACCACTGTGCGGCTCAGGCTTTATATCAGTAAACGTTTATTTAAATCAGAATGAGACCTTTTACTGTTAATTTCTGTAGTGTATTAACAGTCCTGCACCTCTCATCAGGGTCTGGAGAAATCCTCCTTTCATCGTTGTGTATGTGTTACACCCATCCACGCGTCTGCTCACAGTGCTCAGGTGGATCCCGGGCCGATCCCGGGAATCCTGAGCGTGAGATGGAATACACCCTGGATGTGCACAAGACCCTTTCACACAGTAGAGATTGTATAAAACACACACACACACACACACACACACACACACACACACACACATTCAGGAGTACCTGTGTTAAGGTAAGTCGAGTTTGCATGTTCTCCTCATGCTTGCATGGGTTTCTTCTGGGTATTCCGGTTTCTTCCCACAGTCCAAAAGCATCGTAAAATTTGTTCCAAATTTCCCCTACCTGTGAATGTGAGTGTGAATACTTGTGTGTGTTGCACCTGCAACGGACTGGTGAACTGTTCAGGGTGTACATCGCCCACAGGCCAGCTGAGATAAGCTCCAGTCTTCTTTCGAGTTTAGTTGGATTCTTTAAAGTCGTTACATATAACATCAATGGTTCCTTCAAGCAACATCAGTCCACCCCCGAGTTTAAAGTGCACGTAAGAGTTACCACTCCGGGCGTGCTCAGGGACATGTTGCCTTTCTGATTGGCTGTTCCAGCCTAGTTAGGAGTGACATGAACTCATTGGACTGGTTGGCTTACTTCACTGACCCTGTGCATCTTAACACGTTATTGTTCAGTATTGAGCCACACAAACAACAAGTGCAGAAATGACTGAAAACCTTTATTTTTGTTGCTAAACCGACTGATGACAGGAAAGTCGCTTCGACAAAACATTAGCCGCGTAAACCATTTTAGATTCACCGTCATGCTCTGGATTCAGGACAAAACACACAACCATTCACACATACACTCACAGCTAGGGACAATTCAGAACAGCCCAATGTGCATGTCTTTGTACTGTGGGAGGAAACCAGAGTACCTGGAGGAAACCCACACAATCACGGGGTGAACATGCAAACTCCGCAGAAGAATTTCACCGTGCCTAGACCAAGAATTTCAGACACACAAAATAGTTGTTTCCAGGTTAATCAAGAATAGCGTTGATCTGTATAGCTCAGGTAACGGTGGTGCAGTGATGCTGTAACAGCAGAGATGAAAGCAGAGATCGGGTCGAAATAGGTCATGGGGTATATCAACACAGTGGAGAACTCGGGTAATCAATAGGGATGATTAACAACGCTTGCACTGTGACGTGCCATAAAACATCATAACACATTCGATTTGCGTTAGCTCCCCGCCTGACCACGCGGACATATCGCAGTTCCAACAAGATATGACGAGTGAGCTGGAATCACACATTTATATCATGTCCTTCTTAGGACAGGAGAACCGCGCCAGATTCCAATAGTCTTCCTTTCGCAGAAACGTCGGCTTCATAAACACTCTATACTGTTAGCAGCCACTAAAGCAGCATGCTAATCTCTCATTGGCTGGCTCCAAAATGATTGGCATCCTTGGTCTGTGGTTCGTATTCTCAAAGCTCATAGTGCATATATGGCAGAATATGATAGAAATCCTACTTTTAAATAGAAATATTGGCACCCATACCAGTTGTAATCGCGTTAAAGAAACAGACTCTCTACCTGCCGACTGATCGTATGTCCTTGTTTTTTGTGAGGTGTGATACCGTCATGTTTTTTTTTAGAGCTGAATTATAGTATTGTTGTTTTCTTACAAGTAAATAAATTATTTTTATATAAATAAATAGATTTGCACAGCATCAACACGGGCTGCACGATGCTGTAGCGCTTTGCACTTCCGCCTCACAGAGAAAGGGTCCTGGGTTTCAGGCCCTGCAAGGGACTTCTCCAGTTTCCTCTCACAGTTGAAAGACATGCACATTAGGCTAATTAGCTATTCCAAATTTACCTTATTGGTGAGTGTGAATGTGAATTGCTGTGTGGACATCCTGGACCGGTGAGCTGTTTATGGTGTACCCCGCCCTCGCCAAGAGTTAGCTGAGATAGGTCCCAATCCTTCATGTCTGAGTGGTTTAGCAAATAAATGAATGCTACCACCATCATCTTCATCATCACCATCACCACCATCACCATCATCATCATTTTCATCATCACGACCACCACCATCATCATCATTTTCATCACCATCACCATCATCATTATCAACATCGTCATCACTATCATAATTACCATTGCCATCATTATCATCATCATCATCATCATCATCATCATCACCACTGTCATTATCATCATTTTTATCATCACCTTCAACATCACCATCATCATCATTTTTATCATCTTCATCATAATCATTACCATCATCACCACCATCATGATCATCATCATTACAATCATCATCATCATCATCATCATCATCATCATCACCACCATCATCGCCATCATCATCATCATCTTCATGATCACCACCATCATCATCACTACCGTCATCATCATCATCATCATCATTTTTATTATCTTCATCAACATCATTACCATCATCACCACCATCATGATCATCATCATTACAATCATCATCATCATCATAATTATCATCATCACCACCATCATCGCCATTATCATCATCATCATCTTCATGATCACCACCATCATCACCACCACCGTCATCATCATCATTTTTATCATTACCTTCAACATCATCATCATCATCATCATCATCATCATTTTTATCATCTTCATCAACATCATTACCATCATCACCACCATCATGATCATCATCATTACAATCATCATCATCATCATAATCATCATCGTCACAATCACAATCATAATGTTTATCATTACTTTCATTATCTTCATCATCATCATCTTCATCATCATCATCATTGTCATCACCATCATAATTACCCTTGCTATCATCCTCATCACCACCAATATCATGAACACCCTCATCGTCATCATTTTCATCATCATCTTCATCACCAACATCATCACCATCATCATCATCATCATCATTTTTATCATCTTCATCATCATTACCATCATCACCATCATCATGATCATCATCATTACTACCATCATCATCATTTTCATCATCACCATCATCACAATCACTATCATCATCGTCACAATCACCATCATAATGTTCATCATCACCTTCATTCTCATCATCATAATCATCATCATCATCATCATCACCACCACCATCATCACCATCATCATTATCATCATCATTGTCACCACCAATATCATCATTACCCTCATCATCATCATCATAATCATCTTCATCAACAGCATCATCACCATTATCATCATCATCATCATTTTCATCATCACCATCATCATCACCCTAATCATCATCTTCATGATCATCACCATCATCATCGTCACCACCGTCATCATCATCATCATCACCATCCCGTCTAGCACAACCGAGAAATGTTTAAGTTGAGATTGGTTTCTCAGGCGATTGAAATGGTTCCTGTTGCACACACACTACACTAATCCTTCGATAACCTGCTCGAGAATGATTGGCGCCTTTTGGGGTTTGTGGTTATACAGTTGTTCTCACTTGATGCACAGTGCAGTTTAAAGGTTTCATGCACATGTAAAAGAATGAAAAACAAATATGTTACATTTACATATAAATACGGAAATTAAGTTGAAACAGATCCAGTGGTAGGCGTGGCCTTGGCGATGATTCAGTGTTCCGCTCACAGTTTAAGTGTCTATCTGCAAATAGTTTTCTTGTACTTTAAAAGGAAGTTGCAGAGATGGTTGATGCATGTGCTGAGAACACGTACGCACTCGATTAGCTTCCTTCGCTAAGCTAATCTGAGACCAGAACAGAGTCTGTACATCAAAAGAACAGATTTTCACACTGCTTTGTGTGTTGTGTAACTTTTCTAGACTATGTATAGGAACATGCTTCAGTTCACGAGCTTAAAAAAAATGTAAGCCACGCCCACAAGTGGAAACTGTCAGTGTTGTGCCAAGGAACACGTGAGATGTGAGAGGTCGCTGAAGCATTCATAACGGATATGAGGAAGTTTGCGGTCTTAAAGCAGGTTCAATGCTAAACCCAGCAGTTTCTAATTCATCACCTGGATTTTTTTTCCTCTCTCGCTCTTCCACACACACACACACACACACACACACACACACACACACACACACACACACACACACACACACACACACGATTCTGAGGGGTTTGTGTTTGCTTTCTGACAAAGATGGATCCTCTACTTCCTGTACAGTGTGTTTCTCTATTTCCGCGTGTGTGTGTGTGTGTGTGTGTGTGTGTGTGTGTGTGTGTGTGTGTGTGTGTGTGTGTGTGTGTGTGTGTGTGTGTATGAGAGAGAGATTTATTTTTGAGCAGTTAAACTGAGAGCAGTAAAGATTTTTTGATGGTACAGAACCACAGCAGGAAACATTCAAAGCGCTCGAGTCCTTACACAACACCGTCCAAAAGTATTGGAATGGCACTGCCATACATCTGAGGTCTTGGGTGCAACATGGCGGTCATAGTGTCATGGCCTGGGCTTGTCAGAGAATAACATTAGACCTGATTGGGCGGGATGCCATCACGAGGCTTAACAAGAACAACACTCACACACACGCGCGCACACACACGCACACACACGCACACACACACACTCAAGCACACACATACACAAACACATACATGCGCACACACACACACACACAAACACAACACACACACACACACACACACACACACACACACACACACACACACACACACACACACACACACACACACACACACACACACCACAACACTGGTTTGATTCAGTTATTACACGAAAGGGAACATGCTTTCATTTCTGTTAAAGCTATCCACTCCAATACATATGCTCGGCACTGTGATCGGTTTTGGGTTGCGCGTGTATCGTATTGATAGCCGTAGAACTCTGTTATGATAAGCGCCGGGGCCGTTCCTCCACTGCGGTAATGATGTCCAGCTCTTTCTGCTCTGGTATCACGTGACACTGCAGTTCTTTCCATCAGTAATGAGCAGAATGTTTCTTCCTTACTTGGAGGAAGCGCTCAGACTTTCCATCGCTGGACTCCGCAGGGGCGAGTGACTTTACCGCCCTCACAGTAATGAAGGGTATCATAAAGTCTCGTACCAGAAAACATGAGTGCTATGACTTCCTGTCATAGCTCATCTAATTACACTATCCCATCTCAGCCAATCAACGTCCAGGCTATAAGTACAGTCTTCTCTCAGTGAATAGGAATCCGTGAAATCCTGTCACAGGTCATGATGAAAAACATTCCTTTGTCAGCCAATAGGGAAGAGAAAAACCAACCATCACAGCCAGTCAGATTCAAGGAAACACTCTGTGAGCCAATCAGAGTAAAGGCAATCCTGACTTATCCTATAAGGATCAGCGAAAAGTATCACAACCAATTAAATCAAGGGAGATCTTGATTTGCTGAGCAGAGTCACAGCAAGTCTGGTTCAACCAATAATGAGAAGGAGCAACTGATTCAGCCAATCAGGTTTCAGTACACTGTGCCGCGTATGTGAATTCTGTCTCCGTCATCACTTTGTGTTCTCTCTTCACTGATGACTGCACTTCCTGCCTCCTAATAGAAGCGTGTGTGTGTGTGTGTGTGTGAGAGAGAGAGATAGAGAGAGAGAGAGAGAGTGTGCATGTATGTGTGTGTGTGTGTGTGTGTGTGTGTGTGTGTGTGTGTGTGTGTGTGTGTGTGTGTGTGTGTGTGTCTGTGTTTGTGTGTGTGTGTGTGTGTGTGTGTGTGTCTGTGTTTGTGTGTGTGTGTGTGTGTGTGTGTGTGTGTGTGTGTGTGTGTGTGAGGATGCTGCGTGTGTGTGTGTGTGTGTGTGTATGTTTGTGTGTTTGTGTGTTTGTGTGTGTCTGTGTGTCTGCGTGTGAGAGAGAGTGTGTGTGTTTTGTGTGTGTGTGCGCGTTTGTGTGTGTGTGTGTGTGTGTGTGTTTGAGGGTCAGTCCGGGGTGAAGGACTACATCTGGGACACGGTTCTGTCAGCGTCTCATTTCGAGATTAAGCTCTTGCTCTCCCTCTTCCTCTCCCTCTTTCTCTATCCCCCCTCTCTCTTTCTCTCTCGTTCTCTCTCCCCTCTTTCTCTCATAATCTCTTTTAATGTTTTTTTCATTAAGTTGTTGTGTTTCATTTCTTTCTGAACTCTTGTATTGGTCCAGTGCTCCTCCTCCTCCTCCTCCTCCTCCTCCCGATGGTGAAATTTCTCGTTTTGGTTTTCCGTGCGCTCCGCATGTGTCTCTCCCACACAGCTGCTGGAATGGCACGACACTCGCGGTTTCTCTGACCAGCACTGTTAGCTTTTCCAGAGATGAATTCTTTTGCTTGATAAAGAACTTTAACTGAGTTTATCCTTCCGGTCACAGTTTCAACTTTCACTCTGTTCCTCCCTGAGAAATCTCAAACCTATATAACTAGTATCCCATATAGTCCTGACTCCATTAAAACTCCCCTTTAACGAGGATCTCAGGAGCGTTACACACATCAGCACTGCAGGAGCAGGTGGGGCACTGTACATCATAACAGGCTACGTCCATTTCACTGGCACCATCCCTAAGCCATTCACGTCTATCAAGTGAAACACACGGCAATGAATATTCTGTGTATCATAAAGAAGTTTGTGTGTGTGTGTGTGTGTGTGTGTGTGTGTGTGTGATTTTGTATGTGTGTGTGTGTGTGTGTGTGTGTGTGTGTGTGTGTGTGTGTATGATGATGTCTGTGTGTGTGAGATTATGCGTGTGTATGCGTATGTGTGATTGTGTGTGTTTGTGTGTATGATGATGTCTCTGTGTGTGTGTGTGTGTGTGTGTGTGTGTGTGTGTGTGTGATTATGCGTGTGTATGCGTATGTGTGATTGTGTGTG
>CM045730.1:71162846-71187846 GCA_024760905.1 Plotosus lineatus
TACTACTACTGCTAGTACTACCACTACTACCAACACCACTACCACTGCTAATAATACTCTGCCATCACTACTACTACTACTACTACTACTATTACCATTAGTACCACTACTACTACCACTACTACTAATACTACCACTGCTACCACCACCACTACCACCACCACTACCACCACTATTACTACTACCACTGCTAGCACCACCACCACTACCAACACCACTACCACTGCTAATAACACTCTGCCATCACTACTACTACTACTGCTATTACTACTAGTACTACTACTACTACTACTGCTAATACTACTACTGCTACTACCACTACTACCACTACTACTACCACTACAACTACTACTACCACTAATACTACTGCTATTACTACTACTACTGCTAGTACTACCACTACTACTAACACTACTACTACTGCTAATAATACTTCTGCTAATACTACTACTACTACTGCTATTACTATTAGTACTACTACTACTACTACTACTACTAATACTACTACTGCTACTACCACTACTACTACCACTACAACTACTACTACCACTAATACTACTGCTATTACTACTACTACTGCTAGTACTACCACTACTACCAACACCACTACTACCGCTAATAATACTCTGCCAATACTACTACTACCACTGCCATTACTATTAGCACCACTACCACCACTACTACTACTACTACTAATACTACTCCTGCTACTACCACTACTACTACCACTACAACTACTACTACCACTAATACTACTGCTATTACTACTACTACTGCTAGTACTACCACTACTACTGCTATTACTACTACTACTACTAGTACTACTACTGTTAATACAACTAATACTACTACTGCTAATACTACTACTGCTACTACTACCACTACTACTACTGCTATTACTACCACCACTACTACTACTACTACTACTACTACTGCCACTACCACTACTACTGCTAACAGTACCACTACTGCTAATACTACTACTGCTACTACTAGTACTACTACTGCTAATACTACTACCATTAGTACTGCCACTACCACTACATCTGCTTCTACTTCTTCTTATACTACTACGACTACTTCTACTAATACTACTACTACTACTACCACTACTACTAATAATAATCATAGCAATAATAATTCGGGTATATATATATATATATATTTGCTCGATGAAAAAGTATTGCGCACTGTCTTACGGAAGGATCTACTTCGAAAATTCTCTCTCTCTCTCTCTCTCTCTCTCTCTCTCTCTCTATATATATATATATATATATACAGGGATACCTCGCTACTTTGTGCTTCAATTAATGTGGCTTCAGTGCATCACGTTTTTTTTTTTAAATAAATATTCATCAAATTAAAAAATAAGGAAAATAAGGACGAATTGGGGAAAAAGTTAAGGAAAATGCAACAAAAACAAGACCAATTATAGTTTGTAAACAATGGACGCAGCATCCTTGCGTCATTACGTCAGCGTACTACGCAGGTATGTCTAAACTAAAAAAAAAAAAAACGTAAAACGGATGAGCGTAAGTCAGGAGCGTCTGTACTGTAATTCCGCTTTAAATAAAACATTTCGTCCATGTGTGTGTGTGTGTGTGTGTGTGTGTGTGTGTGTGTGTGTGTGTGTGTGTGTGTGTCTGTGTGTGTTCATAAAAATGTTTAATAATGGTTTAATTAATAAATATGTGAATAAAATGGTTTAATATGTTAATAAAATGTTTAAATTGTTTAATAAATAATTTTCTTTTCCTTTTATCACATATTTCTTACAAAATTGGTGTACTTTTTTCATTTTTAAAGGGTTTATATGGTAGTCTTGGGAGCCTTGGAACGAATCAGGCGTTTTACATGTAAAATGCGCCCCCTGCTTACGGAGAGCCTTTTTCGTAATGCCGGAGTTTTCCGGCTAACAATTAGCCTGGGCAGAGTTTTCAGAGTCATGTTTGTTCATATTTTGCACTATGCTCGTCTATGACTGGTCGACCCTACTACAGCTATGAGATCGGAGTGTCTTCAGGCGTATATAATTAAGCACGCTCAACTCCCACGGCTACCATAGCATATTAGCTCAGTATAGAAAGGTGCTAAACTTCAGAAGACTCCGATCTCATAACTGTAGGAGAGTCGACCGGTCATAGACGAGCATAGTGCAAAACATGAACAAACAAAACAACAAATAAAACAAATTAAAAGAAACAAAGAAATAAGTTGACTCTGAGAACTCCGCGACATCGCCCTCTAGGCAGCGCCATCTTGGAGACGTCACTCCAAGACGTCACTCCAAGTTCAATGTAAAAGAACATGAAGCGTAATAAAGTTTATCCTTTTGGTATCTTTGATAAACATGCTACAGAATATAAAATCTCACGCACAAACATTCTAAACATTTACTTCGGTACTGTACTGGAATACTAATTGATAAAGACTTTAATACGAGTGCATTACAACAGTTTATGCTGTATAATGTTTATATTTTATGATCAATAAAAATAAGAGTAAAAATTGAAAAGTTTTTCTTAATCATTACTATATTTGACTACATTAATACTGTATTAATGAGTAAGACTGTCTATAGAATGTGTTTAAGAAGCATATTTTAGCGCATGTAATAGATACGGACACTCCCCGACTTACGTTCATCCGGTGTACGTTTTTTCGATTTTACGGTTTTTTTTGTTTTGTTTTTTTTTTTCCCCAAAAAAGTCAAATTTTGAGTTTATTTGCACCTACGTAGTACGCTGACGTAATGACACAATGACGCTGCATTCATCGTTACAAACTACAGACTAAACGTGTCCCTCCTTCCTATATATATATATATATATATATATATATATATATATATATATATATATATATATATATATATATATATATAGTGTGTGTGTGTTACCCTTGTGTTAAGACGTCGTCTCTGTGTGTGTTACCCTTGTGTTAAGACGTCGTCTCTGTGATCTTTGTGTTTACACTGTTTTGCGGACTTTTGTAACCCTAAGCAAATCTGGTTGGTGAGAAGTGTAAGCCTACTAGCATGAGTGCAAGTCTCATACACAGAGATGAATTAACTATCTGCTCAGATCGGCACAATCTACCATGCATACTCAGTTAAGCAAAGAGAGTTGTAATATGAATAAAAACTCGAATCCACAAATTACAGAACAATTACAGATATTTATTATCTTTTATCAGAATCCTAAGAGTGTATACTTATTTTTATATTAATATTCATTAGGATTTGTACTTGTTCTTTGTATGCATCTCTTGAATAAAGTTTACTTACTTACACAAAAGAAAAAACTCTCCGCTTTGCTGGGATTTACATCAGTGCAGGCTGTGTTCTAAACGAGTTCAACGGCACCCTTGCGCACTTGAAAGACCGGAAGTCTGTATAACCCACAGCAAGTACACTACTTTCGCAAGTACACTACTTTCGGTATTGAGCGCCTCGCATATTGTAAGCGTTGATTGGCTGTTTTAAGCTTCATGTAAAGTGATTCGGTATAAATAAGTGACTTATTTGAAATTAATGTTGATATTATTTTACAATGTTATGTTTATAATAATTGATTTAGGGGTGTTTTATGAGATACGGTAATGGTATTTATGGATGTATAGACGTCACACGTCATACGTCATACGTCTCTGTAACAACTTACGTTCACTTTCAACTTATGTTCAGTCGTCCGGAACCAATTAAAAACGTAATTCGGGGAGCGTCTGTAGTATTTTACTTCCTGCTGCTCGCTTGCGCATGTGATGTGATACATGAGGTTTTACATCCAGGTACAGAACTCGCAGATTATCTCGATTCGCGGGAGGCCCCCACGAATGTCGAGGGCCTGCTGTACTCCAAACATCCGAAAATCGAGCTTCCACATCAGTTAAGCTGCAAGATAATCGTTTGCATGTGGAGTTGCAAAAAAAAAAAAAAATCACAAAACATCAGTTTGCATGATTGTTTTTTCCGTCACACCTCCAGTGAGATGACTCCCTCATTGAGGCTGGTTTGGTCCATCCTTATTGGTTATCATGTCACAGGGAGAAGTTCTGATCTCTGATATAAAGCTGGTGTCTGACTTTGGTCTCCGTGTCCTGCCTATGCCGTAGAAATCCCTCTGTTCTGAATAAAGTGGAATGAGACAGGCTCCTGGGTTTAGCCGTTACGTCGTCATGTGAGTGATGATGCATCATTTCTGTGAGGTTTCCTGTGAAATGAATCGAGTTCTGACTCACATTTATTACACTCTTCAGATCCCTGACTGCGGTCGCTTCGGTGGAATTGCTCATGTTTGCCGCGCTGTTAATGACAGCGAGCGTAGGCGAGGAACACTAATAACTGGGATTGTCGATAACAGTGGGTGGGGGCGAATCCTGTGTGTTCTCAGCAAACTCGAGCAGCGGTGGGTAAGAGCCCGTTGAGGAAGGGCAACAGAATGTAAAGTCATTGGGAAGAGACAGACGGAGGTGAGTCCACAGACTCTCAGGCTGGTCCACGAATCCTGAAGGAGGGTGGTATATTTATTACATCATATTTGAGTGTGCTGGGCTAAAGGCTTTTTCAGTTGAGCATGGAATCCATAACACTGATGCCCTTTCACCTCAATATGGACGTGTTCATTTTGATAACCTCAGGGATAGCAGAGCCGTAGCTCAGAGGTTCAATATCACCCCACAGTGTTCAGGGTTCAAAACTTGTCAGTGAGCCTTTCCGAAATGAGTTTGCACGTTATTTTTTCTAACTCTGTGTTTGGATGGATTTCCTCCAGGTGCTCAGGTTTCCATCTACAGTCCAGAGACATGCACATCAGGTCAAGCAGCTGCTCAAAACTCTACCTGCCCCACAGGAGCGAATGTGAGTGTGAATGCTTCTTTGTGCCTGTGTTTGTCCTGTGATATACTGGCGACATGTTCAGGGTGTAACTCAGCAGGGATTGGTTCCGGCATTCCCCAGGATCCTAATGGATAAACTCAGAAGAAGGGATACGGTCAGGAATTTGCACATAAGCGCTGCTCGTTCATACCTCTTAGATTTACTTCTTATCATATACTAACAGACTTCTTTTTAACCTCTTGTGACCTCACTGCCATCATATGAGGGCATCATAACTTGGCTCATCTCATAATACATGTCTTTCTTTAAAAAAAAAAAAAACTACACAAATGTTCATTCATTCATTTTCCAAACAGGTTAATCCTAATTTGGGTAACGGCTAGGCTGATGCCCATCTCAGCCGACTCCTGGTGAGGGCAGAATGCACCCTGGACATGCTCCAGGCAATCACCGGACAGAAACATGCTGACGAAAGTCAGAAATGGTTTAGATTATAATGTATTGTTAAATATTAAACTTGATTTTAGTATGAGGATGAAGGGGCGGGGCTACCAAATGATCATATGTCACCTGACTTTGTATCTTGTCTTTTCTGCACATGTTCTGAATGGCTCTGAATTTAATAACATGGTCGAGAAATCTTTCACTGGAGGTAAAACAATATAGCCACGTCCATCTGTCAATGGTCTGGTCTCAATTATTTTTTGTGATGCCCTCTATAGGAAGAAAAAACATTTCACGCCCCACAACGCCCCACACGACTATAGATATGCTTACTGCACTTCATATTGTTTGCTGGGTGCTTTTCCCCTACACCATAGGAAACACAGTGAGAGCACCACTGCCACCTACGGTAGAGGATGAGCAATTACACTTAATTCTAGTACAGTATGGCAAAAAAGCATGTTCCCCAGGGACATACGTGACTCCCTGGCATCACACCACGCCCTCTAAGGGGGGCGCGCGCCACTATTTGAGAAACACTGACCTTGTGGGAGCTTACCTCGAGCTTTTCCTTGCTGGCATTCCTAGCGTGCACATGCACAAAATTCTCCTCCTCCTCCTCTGTTACGCACCACCTCATGCCTGCCTATGTGGCATTTTATTATTTATCAATTATTATTAAAGTTAATGTATATGTATTATTGTTATTATGAAATCGTCAGTGTTTTTATGTTTATCTTTAATATATTAGGTCAAATATACGTGTTTGTGTCAGGTTATATGCGATTGGGAAGGGGTTGGAACCGATTAATTGGTTTTCTATTTTTCCGATGGGAATTTTTGTTTCATCTAACGAACATTTTTATTTTCAAGCTCACTCTCAGAACGGATTAATTTTGTGAGTGAAGGTACCACTGTATACAGGAAGTACATCAGGACTGGCGAGACGTGCACATAAGCGCTGCTCATTCAAACCTCTTAGATTTACTTCCTATCATATGCCAACAGGCTTCTTTTTAACCTCTTGTGACCTCACTGCCATCATATGAGGGCATCATAATTTCGCTCATCTCATAATACACGTCTTTCTTAAAAAAAAAAAAAAAAAAAAAACTACACAGATATTCATTCTTTCATTTTCCAGACAGGTTAATCCTAATTTGGGTGACGACTAGGCTGATGCCCATCTCAGCCGACTCTGGGTGAGGGCAGAATGCACCCTGGACATGTTCCAGGCAATCACAGGAAGGAAACATGCTGACGAAGGTCAGAAATGGTTTAGAGCAATATTGTATTATTAAATATTAAATTTGATTTTAGTATGAGGACGAAGGGGCGGGGCTACCAAATGATCACATGTCACCTGACTTTGTATCTTGTCTTTTCTGCACATGTTCTGAATGGCTCTGAGTTTAATAACATGGTCGAGGAATCTTTCACTGGACGTAAAACAAGATAGCCATGTCCATCTGTTAATGGTCTGGTCATGTGGTCTGTTTTCCTTGGAGCTCCCCACCCCTTCTCTATCGTATGTACAACTGTTTATGCCGTAGGTTTGTCCTCGAACTGGCCTGTCTCAAAAATAAAAACACAAATCCATGACAAAGAGCTCAAATTAAAATAAATAATTTTGTGTGATATTGTTCATGGATTAAAATAATTTTCTGGTCGCAGAAAACGTTTACGGAAGTCTCACCAAACGAAAAATTCAGGTTACGAAACGCATTTTCCTAAAATTTTTGTCTCTGTATACGAAACGAGTTCACGTTACGAAAGCGCCATCTTAAAAATTCAAACTCGCCATTCAAACATTAAAACACACCATTCAAACATTCAAACAATGCACAAGCTGATGTCCCATCAATGACGTTCAAACATCCTGCCCCGCTTAACAACTGAGCTGTTGTTCATGTCACCTTCACTCGAACGCCATCTTGGACAGGGCCACCTGACACCATCTTGGACAGGGATCCCATTGGCTAGGAGGGATGACGCAGCTACCTCCCATTGCCTATTATAGGGCTGAATCTACCATGATGCTTTTCGTGTAAAGGACAGAGTTACTGTTGTTTTATGCTTTATTTTTTGACTCAGGCTTTTAACCTTCCATAAACATTTATAAGATCATAACTCTGCTAAGAAGACATGGACAACACACGCGCACACACACATACACACACACACACACACACACACACACACACACACACACACACACACACACACACACACACACGTGTGATTTCCGGTGCGAGTGAGTAGAACAAACAGGCTCGAGTGATATCGCAAAGGAATATGCCCAAACCCGTCTACCATCGGTACGATATTGAAGCAGAAGGAGGTCTTAAAAGGTATGCTTTCAAAAAAAGGGTTTTTCATTTAAAGGGTTGATGGGGTAGTATTGGGAGCCTTTGAACGAATCACGCGTTTTACATGTAAAATGCGGTTCAATTTACAAAAATTGCAGGTTATGAAAAAGGCTTTGGAACGGGTTGATTTTGTAAAGTAAGGTACCACTGTACTTCTTCTTCTTCTTGTCCTTTCGGCTTTTCCCTTCAGGGGTCGCCACAGCGAATCATCTGCCTCCATGTCACCCTATCCTCTGCATCTTTTTCTCTGACACCAACTGCCTGCATGTCCTCCTTTACCACATCAATTAATCGTCTCTTTGGTCTTCCTCTAGGCCTTCTGCCTGGTAGTTCCAACCTCAACATCCTACCACCAATATACTCACTATCCGTCCTCTGTACATGTCCAAACCATCTCAAGCTAGCCTCTCTGACTTTGTCTCCAAAACATCTTACATGTGCTGTCCCTCTGATGTGCTCATTCCTGATCCTATCCATCCTCGTTACTCCCAAAGAGAACCTCAACATTTTTATCTCTGCTACCTCCAACTCTGCCTCCTGTCTTTTCCCCAGGGCCACTGTTTCTAAACCATACAACATCGCTGGCCTCACCACCGTCTTGTACACTTTTCCTTTCATTTTTGCCGATACCTTCCTATCACACATCACACCGGACACTTTTCTCCAACCATTCCAACCAGCCTGCACACGCTTCATTATCTCTTTTCCACACTCTCCATTACTCTGGATTGTTGAGCCTAAGTACTTAAAATCCTCCACCTTCCTTATCTCTGCTCCTTGGAACCTCACCGTTCCTGTTGGGTCCTTGGCATTCATACACATGTATTCTGTGTTACTGAGGCTAATCTTCATTCCCCTTCTTTCCAGGGCATACCTCCAACACTCTAGGTTTTCCTGCACTTGTTCTCTGCTCTCACTGCAGATCACAATGTCATCTGCAAACATCATAGTCCATGGGGAATCTTGCATAACCTCGACTGTCAGCCTGTCCTTCACCATCGCAAACAAGAAGGAGCTCAGAGCTGACCCTTGATGCAGTCCCACTTCCACCTTGAATTCGTCGGTCACGCCGACAGCACACCTCACCACTGTCTTACATCTCTCATACATGTCCTGCACCACTCTAACATACCACTCTGCCACTCCAGACTTTCTCAGGCAATACCACAGTTCCTCTCTCGGCACCCTGTCATATGCTTTCTCCAGATCCACAAAGGCACAATGCAGCTCCTTCTGACTTTCTATGAATTCTCTATTAACATCCTCAAGGCAAACATTGCATCTGTGGTGCTCTTTCTTGGCATGAAACCAAACTGTTGTTCACAAATGCTGATCTCTGCCCTTAGTCTTGCTTCCACTGTTCTTTCCCATAACTTTATCGTATGGCTCATCAACTTGATCCCTCAAAAGTTTCCACAACTCTGCACATCTCCCTTGTTCTTAAAAATGGGCACCAGCACACTTCTCCATTCCTCTGGCATCCTCTCACTCTCTAAGACCTTGTTGAATGTTCTTGTGAGGTAATCTATTGCTTCCTCTCCTAGACGCGTCCATACCTCCACCGGTATGTCATCAGGACCAACTTCCTTTCCATTCTTCATCCTTTTCAATGCCCTCCTCACTTCAGCCTTACTAATCTTTGCTACTTCCTGGTCCTCAACAGTCACCTCTTCTACTCTTTTTCTCTCTCTCATTTTCCTCATTCATCAGCTCTTCAAAGTACTCTTTCCATCTTCCCAGCACACTTCTTTCATCAGTCAATACATTTCCCTCTCTGTCCTTAATCACAACTTGCTGCACGTCCTTCCCATCTCTATTTCTCTGCTGTGCCAACCTGTATAAATCATTTTCTCCCTCTTTACTTTCCAACCGAGCATACAAGTCATCATACACCCTCTGTTTGGCCTTTGACACCGCTACCTTTGCCTTACGCTGTGTCTCCCTGTACTACTGTTTACTCTCTTCAGTCCTCTCGATGTCCCACTTCTTCTTAGCTAACCTCTTTGTAAACACTCCTGCACTTCCTCATTCCACCACCAAGTCTCCTTATCTCCTCTCCTTCCAGATGACACACCAAATATTCTCCTACCAGTCTCCCTGATCACATTAGCTGTAGTTGTCCACTCATCTGGAAGCACTTCCTGACCACCCAAAGCCTGCTTCAACTCCTCCTTGAAGACAACACAACACTCCTCCTTTTTCAGCTTCCACCACTTTGTCTTCTGCTCTGCCTTTGCCTTCTTTACCTTCCTCACCATCAGCGTCATCCTGCACACCACCATCCCATGCTGTTTGGCAACACTCTCACCCACTACTACTTTTCAGTCACTGACTTCCTTCAAATTACATCGTCTACACAAGATGTAGTCTACCTGTGTGCTCCTACCTCCGCTTTTATAAGTCACTCTATGCTCCTCTCTCTTCTGTAAGAAAGTATTTACCACAGCCATTTCCATCCGTTTTGCAAAATCTACCAACATCTGTCCTTCTGCATTTCTGTCCCTGATACCAAACCTGCCCATCACTTCCTCGTCCCCTCTGTTTCCTGCACCAACATGTCCATTGAAGTCTGCCCCAATGACTACTCTTTCATCTTTGGGGGTATTTTGCATCACTTCATCTAACTCACTCCAGAATCTCTCCTTCTCTTCTAGCTCCTGTGGGGCATAAGCACTAACAACATTGAACATCACACTTTCAATTTCTAACTTGAGACTCATCACTCTATCTGACACTCTTTTCACTTCTAGAACATTCCTGACAAACTCCTTCTTCCCATCCACACCATGAAAAAACAGTTTAAACTCCGCTCCTAAGCCTCTAGCCTCGCTACCTTTCCACCTGGTCTCCTGAACACACAGTATGTCCACCTTCCTCCTCTGCATCATGTCAGCCAGCTCTCTACCTTTTCCTGTCATAGTTCCAACATTCAAAGTCCCTACTTTCAGTCCTAGACTCCTGCCTTTCCTCTTCTCTCTCTGCCTACGGACACGCCTCCCGCCTCTCCTTCTTCGATGTCTTCGACCAACAGTAATCCAATTTCCACCAGCACCCTGTTGGTTAACAGCACTGATGGCGGTCGTTGTTAACCCGGGCCTCGACCGATCTGGTATGAATTTTCTTGATATGACTTGCATGTTTAATTTGGTATTTGTTTTACAACGGATGCCCTTCCTGATGCAACCCTCTGCATTTATCCGGGCTTGGGACTGGCGTGAGGGACAGACACTTGCTTGTGCCCCTCCCTCACGGCTGCAAGGTACCACTGTACATTGAATTTAAAAAGATAAAACTGTAGAACTCATAGCTTGATTTCAACCACAGTACATTTCATAAAGAAGTGTAACGGTCCTGATACCAGCCATCAGAAACAATGAGAAAATAAAAACAACTGAAACTTTCAGGGCAGATAACAATGGAAAGTACCACTGATCACAAGAAGCCTGAGTGGAACCATAATGTTTATCTGAAGTAAACCTACGCCAAATCAAACTTGCGTATCATAGATTCACTGTGGCGACCCCTGAGACAAAGGGAACAGCCGAAAGGAAAAGAAAAAAAAACTGTTTAACTGACCAAAGCAGATTGGTGTGGAAATTTTGACCAACAACAAAAGGACGAGGAGGATGAGGATGAGGTAACTTGACTTACGAGTGTCTTTTATAACGAATTTTCTATAATACGAGCTTCGATCCACCAAAAAGCCACCCAATCCAATGAGCAAAATTTTGATTTACGAGCACTACTGGCTTTTCTGGGCTATTTTGCCTTGTATTCTTCCGCATGTTTTCCACCACGGTCTGAGAACACCTTGTGCAGTGCTTCTCAATTATTTTTTGTGATGCTCTCTATAGAAAGAAATAAAAAAATCACGCCCCACAGCGCCCCGCGACTATAAATACGTTTACTGCACTTCATATTGTTTGCTCGGTGCTTTTTCCCTACACCATCGGAAACACAGTGAGAGCGCCACTGCCACCTACTGTAGAGGATGAGAAATTACACTTAATTCTCGTACAGTATGGCAAAAACGCATTTTCCCCAGGGTCATACGTGCCTCCCTGGCATCACACCACACCCTCTAAGGGGGGGCGCGCACCACTATTTGAGAAACACTGACCTTGTGGGAGCTTACCTCGAGCTTTTCCTTGCTGGGATTCCTAGCGTACACATGCATAAAATTCTCTTCCTCCTCCTCTGTTATGCACCACCTTATGCCTGCCTATGTAGGTAGGTAAGTCTGTTGGGTTTTTACACCCAAGCCTACGGACTTTTGTAACCCCAAGTAAATATGTTTGACAAGGACCAAAGAGGAACGGTGAGGTTACAGGGAGCAGAGATAAGAAAGGTGGAGGATTTTAAGTACTTAGGCTCAACAATCCGGAGCAATGGAGAGTGTGGAAAAGAGGTGAAGAAGCGTGTGCAGGCAGGTTGGAATGGTTGGAGAAAAGTGTCCGGTGTGGTGTGTGATAGGAGGGTATCGGCAAGAATGAAAGGAAAAGTGTACAAGACGGTGTTGAGGCCAATGATGTTGTATGGTTTAGAAACAGTGGCCCTGGGGAAAAGACAGGAGGCAGAGTTGGAGGTCGCAGAGATGAAAATGTTGAGGTTCTCTTTGGGAGTAATGAGGATGGATAGGATTAGGAATGAGCACATCAGAGTGACAGCATGTTTTGGAGACAAAGTCAGAGAGGCTAGATTGGGATGGTTTGGACATGTACAGAGAAGGCATAGTGAGTATATTGGTAATCGGATGCTGAGGCTGGAACTACCAGGCAGAAGGCCTAGAGGAAGACCAAAGAGACGATTCATGGATGTGGTGAAGGAGGACATGAAGGTCGTTGGTGTAAGAGAAGAAGATGCAAAGGATAGGGTGACATGGAGGCAGATGATTCGATGTGGCGACCCCTGAAGGGAAAAGCCGAAAGGAAAAGAAGAAGAAGCATAAGCCTACTAGCATGGGCGCAAGTCTCATACACAGAGATGAATTAACTCTCTGCTCGGATCGGTGCAATCTACCATGCATACTCAGTTAAGCAAAGAGAGTTGTAAAATGAATGAAAACCCGAATCCAGAAAAGATAGAGAACTCTCCACTGCTGGTGATTCACGTCAGTGCAGGCTGAGTACTAAACCAGTATTCAACGGCGCCCTTGTGCACTTGAAAGACCGGAAGTCCGTATAACCCACGCTTTGTGTCAAGCACAAACAAGTGCACTACTTTTGGTGTTGAGCGCTTCACATATTGTAAGCGTTGATTGGCTGTTTTAAGCTTCATGTAATGTGACTCGGCTCAGCTTCATGTAAATTGACCAGCCGTCGACCATCGGAACCATTTACAAGCAGAGAGATCGCATCATAGTGAATGTTAAAGATAATATTTGATTCTTTATTTGATATTTGATGAGTGAATTTGAGTAAAATTTATTTATTTGAAATTTTTTGCTTGAATTTAATTTATTTGAAATTAATGTTGATATTATTTAATATTTGATATTATTTTAGAATGTTATGTTTATAATAATTGATTTAGGGGTGTTTTATGAGATATTTGGTAATGGTATTTATGGGTGTATAGTGCAGTATGAATGCCATACATCGCTGTAACAACTTACGTTCACTTTCATCTTACATTCGGCCTTCCGGAACCGAATTAAAAATGTAAGTCGGGGAGCGTCTGTACATACATTTAACGTTCTATTAATATCAATAGATCAAATGCACAATTAGAAAAGGTCCGAGTATATAGATGTATTCTCTGTAGCCTTTTAAATATAATATGTTGATAGTGTGATATGTAATATAGTTTTGTGAAGGGATAGGGGACACAATCATTGATTTATGTTCTCAACCGCTTAATTGTAATTAGGGTCATAGGGAAGCTGGTGCCAGTCTCAGCTGACTCTGGGTGAGGGCAGAGAACACCCTGGACAGCTCGTCAGGCCATCACAGGGCAGAAACACGCTGACGGCTATGCAGTTCCTCTTTATTAAAGTCAGCAATGGCAGAATTAAAACACTTCTGACTATTTATTCATACAAGAGCGAGACTATCGCCGTGACTGTTTACTCTTCTTCTTTTCCTTTCAGCTTTTTTCCTTTTTCAGGGGTTGCCACAATGAATCATCTGATTCCCATGTTTGATTTAGCATAGGTTTTTACGTCGGATGCCCTTCCTGACACAACCCTTTAGCAAGGGACAGAAACACGCTGACGGCTTTGCAGCTACTCTTTACGAAAGTCAGCAATGGTTCTTTTACATCAACCTCTCACCATAGACAGTGACAGACATGGCCGGCATTTGATAACCTTGAACCCCAACTCTAGGATTAGTGATCCAGCGCCCTTTATCACCAGGCCAACACTGCTCCATGCCACGACTGTTTACTCTACGGAGCTCATTTTTTAACCTTTAATCTTCAGTGTGTTCCTTCCTGTTGGAAGAACCTTCTTATTTATGTTCGGATTAGGTCTCTCTATTATCATCAGTTTAATACAATACAATCTAACGTACTGTTATTTTTGAACATGCACAACTGAGTGTAGTGTTTCCACAGGAAATGCACCGATGATTCAGTATTTATGACTGTATTGTTCTTCCTGTCTGTTCTGTTCTACACTACAATGTTTACTGTCTCCAGCCATCCTGTGCTACTCTAGAAAGAATTGCATTTTCTTGGCAGTGGCTTTAATTTAAATCAAACGCTGTAACCTTCTATGGCTGTTTTGAAGCGTTTCACATTAACTAATTAAATAAAAGAGGCGGTGAGCAAGAGGGAAGAAAAGATTTCAACCCGCAACACAGATTCATTTTACTGAGTCTCGGCTCTCAGACACTTTCTGTTAGCTTAGCATAAAAGCACAATAGCGAATTATTCAGGATTACTCACCTATTTAGAGATAGATTGTTTTTTTTTTTTTCTTGCCGTATCATGTTAGGGGCAGTGGTGGCCTGGTGGTGGCGATGCTGGATCACTGATCCTAAGGTTGGGGGTTAAAGCTCCACTCTCAACAGGTTGTCACTGTTCCCCAGTGCAGCTAACTGGGTTATCAAAGGCCGGCCGTATCTCTCACTGTCTATGGTGAGAGGTTCATGTGAAAGAACCATTGCTGACTTTTGACAAGAGTAGCTGCAGAGCCATCTCCCTGCAATAGCCTGACGAACTGTTCAGGGTGTGCTCTACCCTCGCCTGGAGTTGGCTGGAATGGGCGCCAGCTACCCCTTGACCCTATATTTGACCTTAATTAGGATTAAGCAGTTACAGAAAATGAATGGATGTGTCATTTTCCCCTTTGCATTAAACCCACTCATACAACCCAGCTTTAATGTTTCATCCTTCAAGAATGGAATCATGGAATATGAATATAAAATAAGCTTTTATACAGGCCTCGAATTTTTCGAAAGTTTGCACAACCTATTTTTTGTTCACGGGTAAATGGTTCTGGTAACCTACAGTTCGTTCACCTAGAATAATTTACGTAACCTATCGGTTATGCAAAATGGTTGCCTGAAATTTCAAGTTCTAAAAGAATCGAACATTTGGATTTTTCACAGAGAAAGACCACTATTACATGTAACTGTAAATGAGGAACAAAATAGTGATAAGTTAGCAACTATGAAAAATCTTTAATGAAGTTAAAAATTACAACTTCAATGTCATACATAAAATAAAACAATTTTACTGAATTTCACTTATTTAAAGAACTTTAAACTTAATAATATTGAAAATAAAAAATGCAAATATTAAAACAACCCAAATCAGTCTATTCCTGATAGCATTCTGCATATCGACTACTCACTAGATATAAAATAGGGTGCTGGATCGCTGATCCAAAGGTTGGGGGTTCGAGTCCCACTCTCCACAAGGTTGTCACTGCCCCCCCCCCCCCCCCCCCCAGTGCAGCTAACTGGGTTATCAAAGGCTTGCCATGTCTCTCACTGTCTATGGTGTGAGGCATGTAAAAGAACCATTGCTGACTTTCGTAAAGAGTAGCAGCTGCAAAGTCGTCAGCGTGTTTCTGTCCCTTGCTAAAAAGGGTTGTGACAGGAAGGGCATCCGACGTAAAAACCTCTGCAAAATCAAACGTGCCAATCAGATGATTCGCTGTGGCGACTCCCGAGTAAAAAAGGGAAAAAGCCGAAAGGAAGACAGACAGACTAGATATAAAATATAATACTGCTAATACTAAATATAATATCACAATGTCTAATTCAACTTGCTCCTGCAAACAATGCAGATCAAATAGATCTAAGAAAAAACTCAAGTACAACAAAAATAGAAATATCACCTTAATCTAATACAATAAAAACACAAACATTTTAACAACTATAGCACCAATCTGTGATGACTGTGTAACCAATTTAAAATTTAGGTATTTTTGGACACTGTCCTAGTGGAGTGTTATAAAAATACTACTATGGAGAGAGATTAAAAGTAACTAAACTATAATGACTATCTGTTCTGCTTGTATGAACATTCAAGAGTCCTCCATGGTGACATCACCATCATCATCAGTTGAATCGGACTCCATGTCCTGCTCGGACTCAGAATCTGACCTGATATCGAGTATTTCGAAATCATCTTTAAAAGGATATTTTTTTCATGACCCACTCCTACCAATTCAGACATTTTTAACGTTAACGTTACTAGGCAAACTTAATAGGTTAGTAGAGTCGGAGACGATTTACGGCAATCCGGCCATTTGCGGCATTACCAGTTTACGACATGCTCGGACTGTAAACCCTCTGTTTGCTATTAATCCGGCTTCTATAACTGCACTAACACGTGAAGACTCACACGCACAACTTCGGTTTCAAGACCACTCGCTTTTATTAATACTTCCGGTTCCGTACATAAATGAACTCCGGCTTCTGCTGAAACTAAACGTTCCGTTCATGACGACACGACAAGGACCGTATGCTTTATATGTGCAAACTATTGAAGTTTTATTATAGTTTTTATCTTTCCTGGAGAAGTCTACAATTTTTGCCGACTGTGAACGTTCACACGTTTTTTTTTTCTATTTTACTAGAAAATGAGTGTTCCAAGTTGTCGAAGTTTGTTTGTTGTGAACTTCCTATACAACCGTATTGTCGTTCGGGTGATTTAATAAAGTGCCGACCGGACTACTGACCGAACGATCGGTCGGCTGAATTTTCGAGGCTTGCTTACAGAAATGTCAAGGGTTCTATTGGAAAGGCTGCCCACGCTAAAACGTTTATATCAGAGGTTCCGTTCCACATTTATTAGAGCTCAACACCAAAATAAGTGATTCCACAGAACAAACGCTCCGGCTTCCAAGAAACGACAACACCCCGGCCTCGTCGGGTTATCTGTTTGTTTGCTTTTCGACCCAAAGCCGGTTTATTATTCTTGACATTCAGATCTGATTAAAACCAGGACAATGTGGGCCGGAGCTTGAAGGGTGTCAGCGTAGCTTATTTGCTCGTTATGTTTATTCTGGTTCAGTGTCCACTGTTCCACATCAGCGTGGGGGTTTATCTTCCGGTGAGTCAGTTAACGATGGCTCGTTTAAAAATATCAGTTTTGAAGGTCAGTATAAACAGCAGAAAAAGAGGAGATCAGACATTGCAGCCTTGTCCTCATGGTTATAGAACGAGGTTTGGGATGGAAAGATCGCTGGTTCATTTCCCAAACCAGATGGATTTAGCATGGAAGCTGTGGCACCTTTCCCTTCTTCCATCTTCAACTGCTGAAGCTCCATGAGCAATGCACATAAATCACCACCTGCTCTCTGTGTATGTCCCAATGTGGCCTCCCACTGCTCTGAGTGTATGTGAGCTCAATTCACATCATGGGCGCCAGAGAATGAACGAATGAATTGTAATTATTATTATTATTATTATTATTATTATTATTATTAACACGTGGAAGGTATAGAACTGAGATTCAGGACGATAAGTTGTTTTTTGTTGCGCATCATGTCCTGTGCTCTCTCTCTCTCTCTCTCTCTCTCTCTCTCTCTCTCTCTCTCTCTCTCTCTCTCTCCAGCTCTCTCTCCCCTCTCTCTCTCTCCCTCTCTCTCTGTCTCCCTCTCTCCCTCTCTCTCTCTCTCTCACTCTCTCTCTCTCTTTATATATATATATATATATATATATATATATATATATATATATATATATATATATATATATATATATATATACAGTGATACCTCTGCTCACGAACATAATTGGTTCCCAGAAAGTGTGTGTAAGGCGAAAAGTTCGTCTTCCGAACATTTATTTCACATAAGAAACCATTAAAATGAGAATAATCCGTTCCCAGGTCCCCATAAAACATAATTTTCTACTAAATAAGCCTTAAAACTACACAAAAATATACCTTATTTTATGTATAATAAATGTGCTATTGTATTGTAATTAAAGAAATAAACTGTACTGTATAATAAAGTCGTTTTATTTACCTTTGTGATGGTAGTTGATGGCTTGATGGAATGGAGTGGGAGGAGGAGGGAGGGAGGGACTTACTGTTTGGAAGGAGTGTTTGGAAACGCCTACTGTTTGGAAACGCCCTTAGCCACACACGCACCCTAATAGCTTCCTTGTTCTTAAGGATGGGAGCAATGGTAGACTTAGCGTCCTGGTACTGGGACGCTGAGTCACACAAACGCACACCTCGTTCGTGTTTTTCAATGATCTCCGCCTGTGGTGGGGTCTTTTTCGGTCCCATAATAGCAAAAGTACACTCAATATGGTCCAAAATGTCGAGCAAACACAAACCACTTCCGCATTCAAAGAAAGGGGTGATTTAACTGTGACGCCACGAGGGTGCGTCAGCTTCTCGTGGTCGCCACCGTGGCGCTGTTCGACCGCGTGGTTTGATTCGTCCACTAAAACTAGTTCGTCAGCAGAGACTATATGCTCGCAAATTTAATGTTCTTGAGGCGAAAAGTTCGTGAGCTTAAGCGTCAGCGGAGGTTTTACTGTATATATATATATATATATATATATATATATAGAGAGAGAGAGAGAGAGAGAGAGAGAGAGAGATGGTACCTACAGTTTTATAATGAATTTTCCATGATACGAGCTTTGATCCCCCCCCCAGAAAAATCTGCTCCATCCAACCAGCAAAATTTTGATTTACAAGCTCTGCTGGGGAAAAGGCTTTTTTGGGCCAATGACCCTTGTATTCTTTTGAGTGTATTGTTCCACGCTCAGAGAGCACCTTGTGCAGTGCTTCTCAATTATTTTGTGACTTCTCTTATAGGAAGGAAAAAAAAAACATTTCATGCCCCCCCACCCCCAGTGCCCCACATGGAACTATAAATACTGTTTACTGTACTTCATATCATTGACTCGGTGCTTTTCCTCTACACCATAGGAAACACAGTGAGAGCTCCACTGCCACCTACTGTAGAGGATGCGCAATTATACTTAATTCTAGTACAGTGTCGCAAAAAAACATGATCCCCAGGGTCATACGCATCCCCTGTGGCATCACACCGCGCCCCCGTTAGGCACACTGGCCTCACTATTTGTGAAGCACTGGTCTTATGGGAGCTCACCACAAGCCTTTCCTCACTGGCATTTGTAGCATGTACACACACGAATGGGCTCAGCAATACTTCCAGAAAGCATTGTCAGTGAACACAATCCACTGTGCCATCCACCGTTGCCAGTTAAAATTACAGTACAAAGAAGAAGCCATTTCTAAACAGGACCCAGAAGCGCAGGCGTGTGTGTTAAAATGGAGTGTGGCAAAGTGTTTTGTGGTCAGACGAATCACGATTCGAAGTTCTCTATGGAAAACTGGGACACCATGTCATCCGGGCTAAAAAGGACTAGGACAACCTAAGTTGTTATCAGTGCTCAGTTCAGAACCCTATATCTGTGATGGTATGGGGTTGCATGAGTACGTGTGGCATGGGCAGCTTGCACATCTGGAAAGGCACTGTCAATACAGAACGGTATATCCAGGTTCTAGAACAACATATGCTCCCATCCAGACGTCGTCTCTTTCAGAGAAGACTTTGCATTTTTCAACATGATAATGCCAGCCCACATGCAGCATTAATTACAACATCATGGCTGCGTAGTAAAAGGATCCGGGTATTGAAATGGCCAGCGTGCAGTCCAGATCTTTCACCTAGAGAGAACATTTGGCGCATCATAAGGAGGAAGGTGCAGCAAAGAAGGCCCAAGACAGTTGAACAGTTAGAGGATTGTATTAGACAAGAATGGGACAACATTCCTATTTCTAAACTTGAGAAACTTGTCTCCTTGGTCCCCAGATGTTTGCAGACTGTTGTAAGAAGAAGAGGGAATGCCTCACAGTGGTGAACATGACCTTGTCCCAACTTTTTTGAGATTTTTGAGATTTGTTGACACCATGAAATATAAAATCAACATATTTTTCTCTTAAAGTGATACATTTTCTCAGTTTAACCTTTGGACGCCGTCATCTATGCTCTATTCAGAATAAATTATTATAATTTATTATAATTTTATATAAATTATATAAAAATTGGCACTTCCACATCATTGCATTCAGTTTTTATTTACAATTTGTTATAGTGTCCCAACTTTTTTGGAATCCGGTTTGTATTATGAAATACAATATATATATATATATATATATATATATATATATATATATATATATATATATATTTTTTTTTTTTTTTTTTTTTTTTTTTTTTTTTTAACATGTTTATCTTTAATATGCAATGGTACCTTACTTATGGTAACTTACGAGTTTCTTTTATAATGAAATTTCTGTGATAAAAGCTCGATCCCACCAAAAAATCTGCCCCAACCAAAGAGCAAATTTTCTACTTACGAGCGCTGCTGAGGAAATGGCTTTTCCAGGTTGATTAGCCTTGTATTACTTTTGCGTGTATTCCTCCATGCTCCAAGAACACCTTGTGCAGTGCTTTTCAATCACTTTCTGTGATGCCCCCAATAGAAAGAACCTCCCCCCTCCACCTCCCCCAGCACCCTGCGTATGACTAGCAATACTGTTTACTGCACTTCATATCATTTGCTCGGTGCTTTTTCCCTACACCATAGGGAACACAGTAAGAGTGCCCCTGCCATCTAGTGTAGAGGATGTGCAATCACCCTTATAAAGCTGCCCGACCAGGACCTTATGTTAAAAAGGCTTGTTCCGCAGGGCCAGCATATGTCCTGTGCACGTGCACAAAAGTTTTTCTTTTCTGTGGTTCGGAGTTGTGACTTTTTTAGTTTTATTTTTTAATTTTTTATTGTGCATATCCCAGTGTTTCTAAGATGGGTCGTGAGAAGCTAGGTGATGTATTCAAGAGGAGAAAATTTTTCTTGAAATGAAGCTTGAAATCATAGCTAAACATGAAGAAGGAGTCGGCGTGGCCAATCTGTGTAAGAGTGTATGGGAAGAATGCATCCACCATCTGGACAATTCTCAAACAGAAGGCCATGTTGAAGAGTGTTAAACCAGCAAAGGGGGTTAGTATTTTATCTAAGGAAAGATCAGGAGTCAGTGATGAGATGGAGAGGGTTCTCTGATTGTAGATCAAGTCGAAAGAGATCAACGGCAATTGCCGCCAAGCAGCAGAACAGAAGTGATCAAAACTAGTGAAGTGAACTCAAACAATTAAAAAAAAAAAATGTAATAATAATGAAATAAAATAAATAAATAAATAAATAAATAAACAGTAGTGTAAGTTTATATTAAATGCTATTCGTAAATTTATACCACTTACTGTATTGACTGATTTTTGTTTTATTATCATTTATTGTTAATTGCAGTATTATTAATATTATGGTACACGTGTTATTATTGTTACATGTTTATCATATATATATATATATATATATATATATATATATATATATATATATATATAATAAAAATAAAAGGACAGGACAAAGACTTTCTATTGAAACTCCATTTATCACTACAGATAGTCTTTGTCCTGTCCTTTTATTTTTATTGTTATTTGCTCTACCAAAAAGTATTGAGCACTCTCCTACGGAAGGATCTACTCAGGTTAAGAACCACTGAGATATATATATATATATATATATATATATATATATATGTATCTCAGTGGTTCTGAACCTGGGTTCAATCGAACCCTAGGGGTTCAGTGAGTCAGTCTCAGGGTTTCAGTGGAGGTCAAGCCACACACCCGACTCATATTCATTACGACACGCCCCGCTTGGCCATCATTGGCTGCAGGTGATCACGCTACAGTGTTTGGCCAATCTGTGCAGCATGAAACATTCAAAAATAATGCATAAGCTGTAAATAAAACAAATTCACACATACAGGCGCATGCACACACAGATGCACGTGCATGCACTCAGATGCGCACCTCACATTAGAGGTAAGTACTGTCGTTGTGATGGGGGAGTTCATGCATTGTATTGGTTTTGTTTTTTGAAACAGTGATGTTAATGTACGGTTCATTTTGGTGCCCCAGTAAAAACATATACCTATGTCTTCAATTTGAAAAAAAATCATATTTTATTTTTCAATAAAGGAGGGTTCGGTGAATAAGCACATGAAACTGGTGGGGTTCAGTACCGCCAACAAGGTTAAGAACCACTGATATATATATATATATATATATATATATATATATTATGTCAGAAATATATATTTGTGTGAGGTTATATGAGTTTGGGAGGGGGTTGGAACGGATTAATTGGTTTTCTATTGTTTTCTATGGGAATTTTTGTTTTATCTAACGAACGTGTTGACTTACAAGCTCGCTCTCGGAACTGATTAATTTCTTAAGTCGATATGCATATAAAATCAATACATAAGCATTTTCACTACATCAACCATTACACACCTCTTTCTCATTTTAAGATTGAGGGAAGTGATGACAATGATAATATCAGTAACTGTATTCCTACGAAGTGACAGGATTAGATCGTCTAAAGCTTTGCTTCCTGGAAATGAACCTTTTAATGCTCTGCACTCAGCTGCATGTTCATAAATATCACAGAAGATATCGCAGCTGTCAATCTCTCTCCTTCTTTACAAAAAATGTGTTAATCCACCTTCCAGGAGTTTAGCATGGCGCATCGGCGCTTTCCCACTTCCCCCGTTTAATTATTCACCAACTACCTTTTATCGCACCATCATAAGCACTTACTGAAGAGCAAGTCCAAGAACAGCTCCTTCTTCTTCTTCTTCTTCTTCTGCAGCCATGCAGCCATGAGACGGGATGGGGAGGGGGGGCACTAACCAGTGTCTCCCCCCCTTATGTCGGTCCCAAGCCCGGAGAAATGCAGAGGTTGTGTCAGGAAGGGCATCCGACGTAAAACCAATGCCAAACTTTTATGATGCAAATCAGAAGTATTACCCCCATACCAGATCGGGTGAGGCCCGGGTTAACAACGACCGCCATCAGTGCTGTCAATCAACAGGGTGCTGATGGAAATTGGACTACTGTTGGTCGAAGACGTCGAAGAAGGAGAGGTGGGAGGCATGACCATAGGCAGAGAGAGAGAAAAGGAAAGGCATGAGTCTAGGACTGAGAGTAGGGACTTTGAATGTTGGAACTATGCAAAGAAAAGATAGAGAGCTGGCTGACATGATGCAGAGGAGGAAGGTGGACATACTGTGTGTTCAGGAGACCAGGTGGAAAGGTAGCAAAGCTAAAAGCTTAGGAGCAGGGTTTTATCATGGTGTGGATGGGAAGAGAAATGGAGTAGGAGTGATCTTGAAGGAGGGGTTTGTCAGGAATGTTCTAGAAGTGAAAAGAGTGTCAGACAGAGTGATGAGTCTCAAGTTAGAAATTGAAGGTGTGATGTTCAATGTTGTTAGTGCTTATGCCCCACAAGCAGGATGTGAGCTAATAGAGAAGGAGAGATTCTGGAGTGAGTTAGATGAAGTGATGCAGAGTACCCCCAGAGGGGAAAGAGTGGTCATTGGTGCAGACTTCAATGGACATGTTGGTGCAGGCAACAGAGGGGACGAGGAAGTGATGGGCAGGTTTGGTATCCAGGACAGGAACACAGAAGGACAGATGTTGATCGATTTTGCAAAAAGGATGGAAATGGCTGTGGTGAATACTTTCTTCCAGAAGAAACAGGAGCATAGGGTGACTTATAAAAGTGGAGGTAGGAGCACACAGGTAGACTACATCTTGTGTAGGCGATGTAATTTGAAGGAAGTGAGTGACTGCAAAGTAGTAGTGGGTGAGAGTGTTGCCAAACAGCATAGGATGGTGGTGTGCAGGATGATGCTGATGGTGAGGAAGGTGAAGAAGGCAAAGGCAGAGCAGAAGACAAAGTGGTGGAAGTTGAAAAAGGAGGAGTGTTCTCTTCAAAGAGGAGTTGAAACAGGCTTTGGGTGGCCAGGAAGTGCTTCCAGATGACTGGACAACCACAGCAAATGTGATCGGGGACACAGGTATGAGAGTACTTGGTGTGTTCTCTGGAAGGAAAGTAGATAAGGAGACTTGGTGGTGGACTGAGGAAGTGCAGGAGTGTGTACAAAGGAAGAGGTTAGCTAAGAAGAAGTGGGACATTGAGAGGACCGAAGAGAGTAAACAGGAGTACAGGGAGACACAGCGTAAGGCGAAAGTAGCAGTGGCTAAGGCCAAACAGAGGGCGTATGATGACTTGTATGATAGTTTGGACAGTAAGGAGGGAGAAAATGATCTATACAGGTTGGCACAGCAGAGAGATAGAGATGGGAAGGACCTACAGCAAGTTAGATTGATAGAGGACAGAGAGGGAAATGTATTGACTGATGACAGAAGTGTGCTGGGAAGATGGAAAGAGTACTTTGAAGAGCTGATGAATGAGGAAAATGAGAGAGAAAAAAGATTAGAAGGGGTGACCGTTGAGGAGCAGGAAGTAGCAAAGATCAGTAAGGGTGAAGTGAGGAGGGCATTGAAGAGGATGAAGAATGGAAAGTCAGTTGGTCCTGATGATATACTGATATACCTGTGGAGGTATGGAAGTGTCTAGGAGAGGTAGAGATGGAGGTAGATCATTTGCTGTGGCGACCCCTGAAGGGAACAGCCAAAAGGAAAAGAAGAATATATATATATATATATATATATTTTTTTTTTGTTTGTTTGTTTGTTTGTTTGTTTGTTTTTTTGTTTTATTGTTCTGTTCTAATTAACTCAAGGATGTTACACCTTTCTAAGCTATTTTGCACCCCCTACTGATGGTAGTTCAAGAGCCTGTAACAGTGAATTTCTCCATTGTGAGATTAATAAAGCATTATATGTATCTTATCTTATATATTCATAAATATTATCACAGTACAAAATTTAAAAAGTTTTTACTTCATCATTACTGTACTAAATTTTATTGCATTAATACTCTATTAATGAGTAAGACTGTCTATAGAATGGGTTTAAGGAGTATATTTTAGC
>CM045730.1:71192846-71197846 GCA_024760905.1 Plotosus lineatus
GTTTACACGCATTACTGGTGTTTACAGTTTGGTGATTCCATGCGTCAACCGCACCGCAGAAAAATGTTATGAGTGCAGTTGTGTCTAGATTTAACTCCACTTGTGACAGGCACAGTTCGTCCGTCACACACACACACACAGCACACACCTAAATAACATCTGTACACATGGATAGCTCCAGGTACCATGTTAATTAACAAGCACAGGGGATGGGACTAGAGGTATACATTTTTTGTCTTGTGGTTACAGAGTAATTTATTCACCCATTTACTCATTTTATCCTAGTAGGCGGCACTATGGTGTCGTGGTGTAATGGTTAGCATGTCCAGGGCACAGCAAGAATGTGCTGAGTTTCAGTCAGGCTGGCTGTTTCAGCTTGCCCCTTGGTGTGATACCGATTGTGAATGGTTTTGTGTGTGTGTGTGTGTGTGTGTGTGTGTGTGTGTGTGTGTGTGTGTGTGTGTGTGTGTCTGTCTGCAGTGATCCTCTACCCATCTTCGCTTCTGAAAGACACTTCCACTCTGAGAAGATCTTTTTTCTCCTCAGTCATGTTGTCAATAGACCTCATTAGTGGTCATTAGTCTTCCAGGTGTTCGTTATAAGTACAATTGACTTTTCCAGCCTCTTGTTGCTACCTATGCCAACTTTTTTGAGATTTGTTGACACCATGAAATTTAAAATCAACATATTTTCCCCTAAAAATTATGCATTTTCTCAGTTTAAACTTTGGATTTGTTAATATGATAAAATTTGGACTGTTATCTATGTTCTTTTCAGAATAAAATATTGAAATTTAGTACTTCAACATGATTGCATTCAGTTTTATTCACAATTTGTATAGTGTGTGTCAACTTTATTTGAATCTGGTTTGTATCCATCCATCCATCCATCCATCCATCCATCCATCTATCTATCTATCTATCTATCTATCTATCTATCTATCTATCTATCTATCATCTGAAATAAGTAATGTGTATAAACAGGTAGAAAATGAGTGGAGTCACTGAGGGATAGGGACAGTTTTATTATATAAAATGTATATATATATATATATATATATATATATATATATATATATATATATATATATATATATATATATATATATATACACTGTATATATAAACAGTAAAATTTAAATGTATATCTGTGGATGTTGGTGCTATATGGACCAGTTTGTACAGTTTAAAGTTCACAGGTATTAATGATATCCTGTGTGGTTCAGTGATGCATTTCGGTGGTATCAGTCTCTCACTGAATGGCTCTTGTGGCCGATCCTACCTTTTAGATTTGTTTGCTCAGTCTGTTTGTGTTTGCGACCCTCTGCCTGCTGCCCCAACATGTAACAGTATAGAGGTCAGCATTGGCCACAACAGCAGAGTCATCAGAAAACTTCTGAAAATGGCAGATTTCTGTCAGGTTTCTTAAGTCTGTTGTGTAAAGGATGAAAAGGAAAGGGGGAAAAGATAGTCCCTTGTCCGGTGTTGCGTACCACTGTGTCCAACATATAGTGCTGCAGGTGCACAAACTGTGGTCTTCCGGTCAGGTAGTCCATAATCCAAAATATAAGAGAGGCATCCACACCTCCATCGCCATCAGCTTCTCACCCAGGAGGCTGATGGCATGGAATGCACTGAAAAAGTAAAAAACATGACCCTCACAGTGCTCGCCGGCTGGTCTGGGTGGGTGCAGACACGGTTAAGCAGGTAGATGATGACAGAAACAAGGCTTCCCCTTGAAGTGGTCAGATCTCCCAAATGGGGAGAATCCTTAGTTTAGGAATAAAACATCGCTCTCAATTTGTTTAAAAGAAGAAAGCTAAGAATTCTATCAGGTGTGTGTTAGATTGGTGGATATTCCTTCAAATCAAAATGAGATTGTTTAAACTTTATTGGGGGGGGGGGGTTTAAGAATTAAACAAAACTCCTTCAAAAGCAACATGGATTGGACAAGACTCCTGCTTAAGTACAGCAGTTGTTCAAAATTCCTCCAGGAACAGAAACAGTTTGAATTGGCGAGAATTCAGTGAAAAGTAAGTGGGATTGGTGAGAATTCATTAAAGAGAAAGTGGCATTGGTAGGAATTCCTTCAAGGGTGAATGGGATTGATGAAAGTTTCTTCAGAAGTGAGTGGATTGGTAAGATTTCTTCAGGACTGAGTGGGATTGATGAACATTCTTTCAGGACTGAGTGGGATCGATGAACATTCTTTTGGGAGCGAGTGGATTCATGAAAGTTCCTTCAGGAGTGAGTGGATTGATCAAAGGTCCATCAGGAGTGAGTGGTATTGATGAACATTCCTTCAAGGGTGAGTGGGATTGAGCAAAGTTCTATCAGGAGTGAGTGGGATTGATGAAAGTTCCTTTGGGAGTGAGTGAGACTGGTAAGTGAGTGTGTTTAGTGAGTTATTTATTAATATTTAATGAGTAATAATATCCCTTTAGGCTTCTCTCATCCCTCTTTACCGTCCACTCCACCTTTCTTTCCATGATGTTTGTTGAGCGTATTTCATCGTCTAGAACACTCGCGCTGTGTGATGAGGAGAAATTTCAGAGAATGTGATACCACCTGGATATTGATCTGAACAGGTCACAGGTCACAGTTTGTGTGCATTAACACGTGACAGCGCTCAATTGTGCACATACCTCTGTTTGTTCTTAGTGTTTTGGAGTCATATGTAAGTGTCCAACACTGCAGAACCCTGCTTATTACATTCGGTGTATTTTTAGCATTGTGTTTATTGCATTTCTCGGCGTATGATTTGTTTTGCATAGTTTGGTCCTCATCCTGATTTATTATGTCTACATGGAGTTGTTGTTCTTCTTCTTTTCCTTTCGGCTGCTCCCTTCAGGGGTCGCCACAGCAAATCATCCGCCTCCATCTCACCCTGTCCTCTGCATCTTCTTTTCTGACTCCAACGACCTTCATGTCTTCCTTCACCACATCCATAAATCTCTTCTTTGGGCTTCCTTTAGGCCTTCTGCCTGGTAGTTCCAACCTCAGCATCCTACTGTCAATATACTCACGATCCCTCCTCTGTACATGTCCAAACCATCTCAATCTAGTCTCTCTGACTTTTTCTCCAAAACATCTTACATGGGCTGTCCCTCTGATATACTCACTTCTGATCCTATCCATCCTTGTTACTCCCAGAGAGAACCTCAACATTTTCATCTTCGCTACCTCCAGCTCTGCCTCCTGCCTTTTCCCCAGGGCCACTGTCTCTTAACCATATAACATCGCTGGCCTCATCACCGTCTTGTACACTTTTCCCTTCATTTTTGCCGATACTCTCCTATCACACATCACACCGGACACTTTTCTCCATCCATTCCAACCTGCCTGCACGCGCTTCTTCACCTCTTTTCCACACTCTCCATTGCTCTGGATTGTTGAGCCTAAGTACTTAAAATTCTCCACCTTATTTATCTCTGCCCCCTGTAACCTCAAAGTTCCTCTTGGGGCCTTGTTGTTCACACACATGTATTCTGTTTTACTGAGACTAACCTTCATTCCCCTCCTTTCCAGGGCATACCTCCACCTCTCTAGATTTTCCTCCACTTGTTCTCTGCTCTCACTACAGATCACAATGTCATCTGCAAACATCATAGTCCATGGAGATTCTTGTCTAACCTCGTCTGTCAGCCTGTCCATCACCATAGCAAACAAGAAGGGGCTGAGAGCTGACCCTTGAAGCAGTCCCACCTCCACCTTGAACTCTTCTGTCACACCGACAGCACACCTCACCACTGTCTTACATCTCTCATACATGTCCTGCACCACTCTAACATACTTCTCTGTCACTCCAGACTTCCTTATACAATACCACAGTTCTTCTCTCAGCACCCTGTCATATGCTTTCTCCAGATCCACAAAGGCACAATGCAGCTCCTTCTGACCTTCTCTGTACTTCTCTATTAACATCCTCAAAGCAAACACTGCATCTGTGGTGCTCTTTCTTGGCATGAAACCAAACTGTTGTTCACAAATGCTGACCTCTGCCCTTAGTCTAGCTTTCACTATTGTTTACCATAGCTTCATTGTATGGCTCATCAACTTTATCCCTCTGTAGTTGCCACAACTCTGTACATCTCCCTTGTTCTTAAAAATGGGCACAAGCACACTTCTCCTCCATTCCTCTGGCATCTGCTCACTTTCTAAGACCTTGTTGAATATTCTTGTCAGAAAATCTACTGCTCCCTCCTACCTCCCCTAGACACTTCCATACCTCAACTGGTATGTCATCAGGGCCAACTTCCTTTCCACTCTTCATCCTTTTCAGTGCCCTCCTCACTTCTCCCTTACTAATCTTTGCTACTTCCTGCTCGTCAACGGTCACCCCCTTCTACTCTTTTCTCTCTCATTTTCCTCATTCATCAGCTCTTCAAAGTACTCTTTCCATCTTCCCAGCACACTTTTGTCATCAGTCAATACATTTCCCTCTCTGTCCTTTATCACTCTAACTTGCTGCACGTCTTTCCCATCTGTATTTCTCTGCTGTGCTAACCTGTATAAATCATTTTCTCCTCCGTACTGTTCAACCTATCATACAAGTCATCATATGCCCTCTGTTTGGCCTTTGACACCGCTACCTTCGCCTTATGCTGTGTCTCCCTGTACTCCTGTTTACTCTCTTCGGTCCTCTCAATGTCCCACTTCTTCTTGGCTAACCTCTTCTTTTGTACACACTCCTGCACTTCCTCATTCCACCACCAAGTTTCCTTATCTACTTTCCTTCCAGAGGACACACCAAGTACTCTCCTACCGGTCTCGCTGATCACATTTGCTGTAGTTGTCCAGTCATCTGGAAGCACTTCCTGACTACCCAAAGCCTGTTTCAACTCCTCCTTGAAGAAAACATGACACTCTTCCTTTTTCAGCTTCCACCACTTTGTCTTCTGTTCTGCCTTTGCCTTTTTCACCTTTCTCACCATCAGTGTCATCCTGCACACCACAATCCTATGCTGTTTGGCAACACTCTCACCCACTACTACTTTGCAG
>CM045730.1:71202846-71245346 GCA_024760905.1 Plotosus lineatus
GCCAGATATGGACCTATCAGAAAGTGATGACGAGGATTTTTCACTCCATTCTCCTGCTCACTAACTTTATAAATTTACAGACGTTCCTGGCCATGTGCTTTTGTTTATGTTCATGTTGATTGGTTTAATGTGCCATGTGCTAAAGTTGACATTCGTGTTGATTGGCTCGATTTACCTCAGGGAAAATGTTTAAAGGAAATGCACCGGGAGGGAAAAGTAAGGGGGCTTCTTTTAAAAATGTCTACTGTTTTCTGTTTATTTTCAGCTTTCTTGTAAGTAATTTGGTTGATATCACAAAATGAATAATATAAATACCAATAAAACCTTTTTATTGTTCTGTTATTATTCATGTTTTCCACCTCGATGATAATAAGCACTAATCCTTCCACTCCACTGGTAACATTTTAATTAGCCCCCCCCCCAATATATATATATATTTATATATATATATATATATATATATATATATATATATATATATATATATATATGTATACATAGAGAGAGAGAGAGAGGGACAGACAGAGAGAGACAGAGGGAGAGAGAATTTTCTGAGTAGATCCTTCCGTAAGAGAGTGCTCAGTACTTTTTCGTACAGCAAATATATATATATATATATATATATATATATATATATATATATATATATATATATATATATATATATATATATACAGTAAAACCTCCGCTGACGAACGCTTAAGCTCACGAACTTTTCGCCTCAAGAACATTAAATTTGCGAGGATATAGTGTCTGCTGACGAACTAGTTTTCGTGGATCTAATCAAACCACGCGGTCGAACAGCGCCACGGTGGCGGCCACGAGAAGCTGACGCACGCTCACGGCGTCACAGTTCGTCACCCCCTTTCTTTGAGTGCGGAAGTGGTTTGTGTTTGCTAGACATTTTGGACCATATTGAGTGTACTTTTGCTATTATGGGACCGAAAAAGCCCCCACCACAGGCGGAGATCATTGAAAAACACGAAGGAGGTGTGCGTTTGTGTGACTCAGCGTCCCAGTACCAGTACGCTAAGTCTACCATTGCTCCCATCCTTAAGAACAAGGAAGCTATTAAGGGTGCGTGTGTGGCTAAGGGCGTTTCCAAACAGTAGGCGTTTCCAAACACTCCTTCCAAACAGTAAGTCCCTCCCTCCCTCCTCCTCCCACTCCATTCCATCAAGCCGTCAACTACCATCACAAAGGTAAATAAAACCACTTTATTATACAGTACAGTTTATTTCTTTAATTACAATACAATAGCACATTTATTATACATAAAATAAGGTATATTTTTGTGTAGTTTTAAGGCTTATTTAGTAGAAAATTATGTTTTATGGGGACCTGGGAACGGATTATTCTCATTTTAATGGTTTCTTATGGGAAATAAATGTTCGGAAGATGAACTTTTCGCCTCACACACACTTTCTGGGAACCAATTATGTTCGTGAGCTGAGGTATCACTGTGTATATATATATATATATATATATATATATATATATATATATATATATATATATATATATATATATATACACAGGCGCTCCCCGACTTACCTTTTTAACTGGTATCGGCTGAACGTAAGTTGAAAGTGAACGTAAGTTGTTACAGTGACGTATGACGTATGACGCTCATACTGTACTATACATCCATAAATACCATTACCGTATCTCATAAAACACCCCTAAATCAATTATTATAAACATAACATTTTAAAATAATATCAAATATATCAAATAATATCAACATTAATTGCAAATAAATTATATTCAAACAAAATAATTTCAAATTGATAAATTTTAATCAAATTCACTAATCAAATATCAAATACAGTATCAAATTTTACCTTTAACATTCTCTATGATGTGATCTTTCTGCTTGTAAATGGTTCCGACGGTCGACGGATGGTCGCATAACATGAAGCTGAGCTGACTCACTTTACATAAAACTTAAAACAGCCAAGCAACGCTTACAGTATGTGAGGCGCTCAATACCGAAAGTAGTGCACTTGCTGAAAGTAGTTCACTTGCTTGAGATAAAGCACGGATTATACGGACTTCCGGTCTTTTAAGTGCGCAAGGGCGCAGTTGAACTTGTTTAGTACTCAGCCTGCACTGATGGTGAATCACTGATGTGAATCAGCAGAGCAGAGGATTCTCTTTCTGAGTATGCATTGTAGATTGTGCCAATTTAAAGTTAATTAATCTCTGTGTATATAACTGCACTGGGAAGAAGTAGGGGCACGTTTGTAAACAATGGATGCAGCGTCATTACGTCAGCGTACTACGTAGGCACGTCTAAACTCAAAATTAGACTTTTTTTTTTTTTTTTTTAAATGTAAAAGCAAAAAAATGTAAAACAGATGAACGTAAGTCGGGGAGCGTCTATATGTGTATGTATATATATATATATATATATATATATATATATATATATATATATATATATATATATATATATATATAATTTTCTGAGTAGATCCTTCCGTAAGAGAGTGCTCAATACTTTTTCGTAGAGCAAATAAAAATAAAAATAAAAGGACAGCAGAAAGACTTTCTATTGAAACTTCATTTATCACTACAGATCTGTTTCGAGGGGTGGTGAAACCATCCTCTCCCTTCAGGTGATTACAGAAGAATCTATATTTATATATATCATGTTTTACCATTTTCCCCATTCAAATTTCAGAGTAAGCAGTTTCAGATAAATGGGTGGAGTTGTATGAGGGATTGAATGTTGATAAATAGGCAGAGTTGTATGAGGAAGGGATTGTCGATAAATCGGTGGAGCTGGGTGAGGAGGGATTTTTGATAAACAGGCGGAGTTTTATGGGGGAGGGATTGTCGATAAATGGGGGGGGGTGTTGTACATAGAGTATAGAGGTGATAGGTAAAGGGGAGGACTAGTACATAAGGAGCAGTTATTGATAAATGGGAGGGGTTAAAGATAAATGGGTGGAGTTGTATGGGGAGGGATTGTTGATAAATGGGTGGAGTTTTATGAGGGAGGGATTTTCGATAAATGGGCGGTGTTGTAGATAAAGGATAGGGGTGATAGGTAAAGGGGAGGACTAGTACATAAAAGGGAGCAATTATTGATAAATGGGAGGGGTCATAGGTAAATGGGTGGAGTTGTATATAAATGGGAGAGGTTCCGTGCTGCTCTTTGCTGATCTCTTGGTGTTGATGTTTATCTTTATACAAGTTTTCTACACATTCTTAAAACACAGATAAATCCGGCCTGATGTGTTTATTCATGACTTTCCTCTTATCTTCTCCTCTCCTCACCCCTCCTGTTTCTCCTCACCTTTCATATCCTCTTTCCTCGCCTTTCATTTTTCCTCCACTCCCCTTATCTCCTCTCTCTTCTCTTCATTCTTCCCTCCTTTCTCATCTATCCTCTACTTTTTCCTCTTCTCCCTCCTTTTCCCTTTCCTCTGCTCTCCTTTCTCCTCCTCACCCATCCTCTCTCCTCACTCTCCTCCCCTTTCTATGTTTCTCTCCTCTTTTCTCTCCTCTTTTCCCTTGTGTGTATTCGGAGAGTGGATAACTTTATGAAGTGTCTTATGGTTGCAGGTCGCTTTGCTGTTCCTCAGATGACGTACGAGCGCTGAGCTTGGTCACTCGTCCCTCCTTATGGGTTCAGCAGCAGATTCCCATCATCTCCTCTTCCTCCCTCTCTTCCTGTTCTTCCCTCACGGGTGTGTGTGTGTGTGAGCCGGAGTGAAGTCGTCATGGCTCACACACACCACTACAGTCTGCTCGGCACCGTGGCTGAGGATCATCGCAAGAGGATTCTAAAACTGCAGGTACACACACACACCCATCCACCCACCCACCCCTCTTACACACACACACACACACACACACACACACACACACACACACATACACCCATCCACCCACCCACCCCTCCTATACAGAAACACACACACCTCCACCCACACACGCACACACACACACACACACACACACACACACACACACACAAACACACACACACACACACACACACACACACACCTTTCCACCCACCCACCCCTCCTACACACACACACACACACACACACACACACACACACACAAAAATCCACACACACAGTCAACCACAGTTCACTCACACTGTTGTTTCGATAGGACTCTGCAAGTGTGTTCTCTCTCCTGGAGGTCCACAGAGAAACTCTGTACACACTCAGCCCTCTGACCTGCATCCGACGCTCCAAATTTTACAGTTTCGTCTTTGGCCTGACCATCCTCTTCCTCGTGATGGCCTCGTACGTGCTGCGCAGCAACAGGAAGCCCTTTCTCATCACAGCGTCGCCGTATCGTACCATGAGACATGGAACACTGCTCTTTAACCTGTCCTCTGCAAAAGACTCCGCCCACATTGCCGAGGTGCTGTACCGGATCCTGTCAAACTTGGAGTTCAAACCCAGGAAGTTTCCGGATCTGGGAATGCTGGTCCAGAGCGAGCCGCATGTATATGTTCTTTTTATCTCTGAGCCCGAACTTTTATCGTGCTTCAGGCAAAATCTTTATCTTTCCTTCGTCCTCCCTGCTCTCTTTCTATAGATTTTACTCTCTTTCTTCCTTTATTGCAGGGGTCGGCAAACCAAAATGTTCAAAGAGCCATATTGGACCAAAAAACCCTAAAAATAAAAAACTAAAAGCCTTATATAAGCATTATATGAAGGCAACTCAGGCTGTAAGCGTGTATTATCCTACTATCAAAATGACTAAGTATGCTACAAATACATAATGAGCATCATGATTAAATGTTTATTTTCTCTGCAGCACATCCTGGAGAGAACGACACCATGTGACTACTCTGTTGTACGATACAGTCGGCCCCCTATTTACGAAATCAATCCGTTCCAGCGCCTTTTTTGTAACGCGGGAGTTTTGTAAGTATGGGGGTTGCATTTTACATGTTAAACGCCTGATTCGTTCCTAGGCTCCCAAGACTACCCCATAAACCCTTTTAAAATGATAAAAGTACACCAATTTTTTATGAAATATGTGTTAAAAGTAAAAGAAAATTATTTATTAAACCATTTAAACATTTTATTAACATATTTATTAATTAAATAATTATTAAACATTACACACACACACACACACACACACACACACACACACACCCTGTCTCTCTTTATTTCTCTCTCTCTCTCTCTCTCTCTCTCTCTCACACATACACACAGACACACAATACAGTACGCGTTAAATGTGTATTGTATACACATTAAACATTTATTGTTGCGTTGCAGGCCACGCCCACAAGACGTGGAATTCAAAGTGCATTCCCTGCTTGACAGATCAGTGGTCCAAACTCAACTTTAACTTGATTCCTTGAGGGATCGGAATTCCAGATGAGCTCACATGTGCCACGTTTATTAAACATTTACTGAATTAGTCAACTTAAAAAACTAAACTAAAAACTAGAGTTAAGCCTCATTCTGTCTCTATCTTTCTCTCTCTCTCTCTCTCTCTCTCTCTCTCTCTCTCTCTCTTTCACACACACACACTCTCTTTCGCTCCCTCTCTCTCTCTCACACACACACACACACACACACACACACACACACACACACACACACACACACAAAACACACGCACACACACACACACACACACACACACACACACACACACACACATGGACGGGATGTTTTATTTAAAGCAGAAGTACCTGTTTGAAAGCTCAGAGGTCCTCACTGTATTTCCGCTTTAAGGTCTCCTTCTAGTTCAATATCGTCTCGATTGTAGAGGGGGTTTGACGATAACGAAATACGTACTGCATAACGCTGCATGATCAATCTCAAAACAAGTCAACAGTCAACTCTCCTTCACGTGTGTGACAAACAGGAACTTTGGGTAAGGTTCAGCTGAATCATCCCTCCTAGCCAATAGGAGGCCAGCGGGGCGGGATGTTGGGAGACAACCAATGAGAGAGCAAACTCACGCATCGTGTGAAATTTTCATTGGCACGTTTGAATTTTGAATGGCGCTTTTCGTAAGAGGAAGTTGTTTTCGTATCCTGTGGACGAAAACTTAGGAAAATGTTTTTCGTAACCCGGGATTTTCGTACCCGGGGGTTTCGTAACTCGGGGGCCGACGGTATTTGGTGTTTTAAGTTTAACTTCCATTACTATATTAATGCATTACGTTTTGTTGCATGGATGAAATTGTAGAAATTCAATAAAGAAGTCAGCGGCCCATCAGAGTTTACATACCTGCACAACAGCACTGTCTGTTCAATGTCAATCACATCACACTACTCATCACAGGCGATTGAATATGTTGGAGCTGAATTAATGTTGTTGATTTGCTGATTGGTGATGTTGCCTGCATTTGCCTCTTTCCTTCACTGTCTTTGCGGAAAGGCATGTGTTTAATTTTCTGTATTATCTCTGTTTTTTTGAAGTCTGAAAATAGGTGCTGTGATATTTTAATGAATGAATCCTTCATGTGATTGCCATCTGTGAATGGTTTTCCATGCTTCATTATCTCTCGGGATGCAACAAAACTAGCAGCAGTGGTGGAGTTTGGAGATGCAATCCACTTCTTAAATCTATCTTTGTGCTCCTCTAATTTCTCCAGTAGTACTGCAATTGCACTTTTTCTCTCAATCCCAACTAGTTGTTTGGCTGCATATTTAGCATGCCTTCCCTGGAAATGTCTTTCCAAATGACTCTTTTTGCTATTTGATAGCTTCTTATTTAAACATGGAGGCAATCCTTTTGCAATGGAAATAAAAGCAAATGATTCGGTCTATTCTTCCTTGAATCCTCTGCTCTCATCTGCTATCTTTCTCTTTTTTTCCTTTGGGATCCATGGCCATGACACCCCCCCCCCCCCCCCCCACACCGGTTTGTTTACAACAGCAGCCTGCCTGGCAAAGTGTCATGCTGAAATATGTGTTGCAGGCTATGAAGCAAATCTTCATTGACAGAAATTTTGCAATGTAGGCTTAATATTTTTATACAAATTTCTAAAACCTTGGAAAATGCTAAGAATGTTTGTCAGGCTTGTCCTCCTATAGAAATCATATTAAAGCAAACAAACAAAAAAAACAAGCTTTTTTTTCTATTTCGGTATAGGGCGCTGGAACGCTGATCCCAAGGTTGTGGGTTCAAGTATCACTCTCCACAAGGTTGTCACTGTCCCCCCAGTGCAGCTAACTGGGTTATCAAAGGCCGACCATTCACTATCTATGGTGAGAGGCATGTAAAAGAACCATTGCTGACTTTTGTAAAGAGTAGGCAGCAAAGCAGTCAGCCTGTTTCTGCCCCTTACTAAAGGACTGTGTCAGGAAGGGCATCCGACGTAAAAACCTGTGCGAAATCAAACATGAAAACCGGATGATTCGCTGTGGCGATCCCTGGAAAAGGGAAAAAGCTGAAAGGAAAAGACGAAGATAAATTTTTGAAAAAGGTCCTGGGAGCCACTAGGGTGATGATAAAGAGCCGCATGCGGCTCTAGAGCCGCGGATTGCCGATCCCTGCTCTGTTGGAACAGCTTCCTTCCTTCCTTCCTTCCTTCCTTCCACTCTTCCCGTCTTCTCTGTTTCAGCTGGTGGAAGCAATGATTGAGTTGAGCTTGAAAATATGGTATTCACTCATTCTCAAGTGTGTGTGTGTGTGTGTGTGTGTGTGTATGGGTGTGTGTGTGGGGAAATGGGTGTGTGTCTGTTTGTGTGTGTGGGTGGATGAGTGTGTGTTTGTATGGGTGGATGTATGGGTGTGGGGGAGTGAATGGGCATGTGGGTTTGCATGAACGGGTGTGTGTTTGTATAGGTCAGTGTGTGTGTGTGTGTGTGTGTGTGTGTGTGTGTGTGTGTGTGTGTTTGTTTGTTCTCAGTTTGTGATGACTTTTCTCCTGAACAGATGTTCTCTGTGGTTCCCTCCCACTTCTTGCCTGATGTGAAGAATCCGTGCTGGTATGAGCAGCTGTCAGGGAACGGCAGTGTGAATCCGTACCAGAGGAACCTGTATGCTCTGTATTCCCGCCAGTCTCGCCTCGCCTTCCACATCCTGACAAAAAACTTCTGGAAACATCTGTTACGGCGGCAAGGAAAGTTGTACCGAATACGCTGCCTGCCATATTTCTACATCATCGGGCAGCCCAAGTGTGGCACCACGGACCTGTACGAACGGCTTCGGCTGCACCCGAGCATCCGAGTCAGCACACTTAAAGAACCGCACTGGTGGACTCGCAAGAGATTCGGTTAGTGTGCTCACCACCTCTCGCTCTCTCTCTCTCTCTCTCTCTCTCTCTCTCTCTCCCTCACACACACACACACACACACACACACACACACACACACACACACACACACCCTCACAGTCATAGACACGCACGCACACACTATCACACACACACAGACAAACACACACACTCACTCTAACACTCACACACACGCACGCACACACTCACACGCATTGTTTTTATTGGATAAAATGAGCATTCTGTGATAAACAGAAGAGATCTAAAGAAATGCAAATTTCCTTTGAAAAGGATTCTGGGAAAACCAGTCGGAAGACATTTTGATTGGAAACCACAAAAAGACGCTCCAGAGTACAAACACTAGCTGTTCGTTTTTTTCTTTTCTTCAATTCTGCTTTCTCCCGGTCTGGTTCGGATTCTGTTTGTTTGTTCTCCGAGATGTCCTGGAAGACGGAGTTTGTTTTTTTTGTTCCCACGTGCTCATGCAAAATCACATGTGGGAAGTTTCCGGCCCACCAACATCAACCGTTCCAGTTCACACAACTTAAAAATGGTGTACAAACAAAATGGCCAACACACGATAACGTCAAAGGCGTCAGTTGGGGTGAACCCACGTGCTTGTGTGTCGTGTTCCCAGGTTACTCAGAGATCAATTTCACACAGGGAAAAATAATAATTATCCAATGCTCTGACATGGCGGCACAATGGCGTAATGGTCTGCAAGTCTGTCGCACAGCAACAAAGCTCAAGTTTGATTCCCAGCTCAGGTATTACTGTGTGGAGTTTGCATGTTCTTCTTGTGCTTGTATGGGTTTCCTACAGGTACTCTGGTTTCCTCCCACAGTCCAAAAAATGCACAGTAGGCTGATTGGCTGTTCCAAATTGTCCCTGGATATAAGATTGAGTGTAATGGGTGGTGTGGGTGATGCCCAGGGATGGCCTGATGAGCTGTCCATGGTATACCCTGCCCTCCCACAGAGTCAGCTGAGACGGGTGCCAGCCTTCCCGTGACCCTAATTCTGATTAAGCGGCTTAGAAAATTAATGAATTAATTAAATTCAGAAGACCCTTATGACTAAGAAGCAGACAAGGATGCAGTTTCCCTTGCCCAGACGCGGGTCACTGGGGTCCCTCCTGGAGCCAGGCCCAGGGGAGGGGCTCGAAGGCGAATGCCCATGGAGCCAAAAAGGATACAACAAGGATACAAAAAGGATTTCAGGGGTCGGGTGCAATGTAAGTTGGGTGGCAGCCGAAGGCATGGGTTCTGTCGGACAGATCCTCAGCTACTGACTCTGACCCTTGGGACATGGAATGTCACCTCTCTGGCGAGGAAGGAGCCTGATCTGGCGCGTGAGGTGGAGAGATACCGACTAGATATAGTCAGGCTCACCTCAACTCATAGCTTGGGCTCTGGAACCACCCATCATGAAAGAGGCTGGACTTTATTCCATTCTGGAGTTGCTTATGGGGAGACATGGCGAGCCGGTGTGGGCATTCTTGTTGCCCCAAGTCTCGGGGCCCAAATGTTGGGGTTCTCCCCAGTTGATGAAAGAGCAGCTTTCTTTGGGTGGGGGGACAGGTCCTGACTGTTACCATTTGTGACCAAATTACAGTTCAGAGTACTCACCCTTCTTGGAGTCTTTAGGGAGTGTACAACCATGTAGGAGGAGACGGGCGACATGGAATCCGAATGGGTCATATTTCGTGCCTCCGTTGCTGAGGCGGCAGCCCATAGCTGTGGCCAGAAGGTTGTTGGTGCTTGTCGTGGTGGTAATCCCTGAACACCTGTGGAGAAGCTGAAGAAGGAAGCCTATTGGGTTTTATTAGCCTGCGGGACTCCCGAGGCAGCGGACAGGTACCGGCAGGCCAAACATGCTGCAGCCAAGGCTGTTGCAGATGCAAAATATCGGGCATGGGAGGAGGTCGGTGAGGGCCGAGAGAGTGATTATCGGTTGGCCTCAAAAAGGTTCTGGACCACCATCCGACGCCTCAGGAGGGGGAAGCAGTTCTCCACAAACACTGTTTACAGTGGAGGTGGATAGCTGCTTACCTCGACTGGGGATATCATTGAGAGATGGAAGGAATACTTTGAGGACCTCCTCAATCCCATCAACACGCCCTCCATGGAGGAGGAAGACCCTGGGGGTTTGGGCGGGGGTCTGCCCATCACTGGAGTGGAGGTCGCTGAGGTTGTCAAAAAGCTCCTCGGTGGTTGAGCTCCAGGGTTGGATGTGATCCGCCCAGAATATCTCAGGACTCTGGATGCTGTGGCACTGTCTTGGTTAGCACGTCTCTGCAACATAGCATGGTCATCGGGGGCTGTGCCTCTAGATTGGCAAACCGGGGTGGTGGTCTCGATTTAAACCGGGGTGGTGGTCTCGATTTTTAAGGAGGGGAACTGGAGGGTGTGTTCCAATTATCGGGGGAATCACACTCCTCAGCCCACCCGGGAAAGTCCATGCAGGGGTACTGGAGAGGAGAATCCGACCGATAGTCGAACCTCGGATTCAGGAGGAACAATGTGGTTTTTGTCTTGGCCGTAGCACTCTTGACCAACTCTGCAAGCTCCACAGGATCTTGGAAGGGGCATGGGAGTTTGCCCAATCTGTCCACATGTGTTTTGTGGATTTGGAGAAGGTTTCGATCGTGTCCCTTGAACAATCTTGTGGGGCGTGCTCCGGGAGTACGGCGTTCCGGACCTATTGTTATGGGCTATTCAATCACTGTATCAATGGAGCCAGAGTTTGGTCCGTATTGGTAACAACAGGTCGAATTCGTTTACAGTGGGAGTTGGAGACTGCCAAGGCTGTCCTTTCTCACCGATTCTGTTTATAATTGTTATGGACAGAATTTCTAGGCGCAGCCGAGGCATTGAGGGGCTCTGGTTTGTTGGCCATCAGATCTCGTCTCTGCTTTTTGCAGACGATGTTGTCCTTTTGGCTTCATCAAGTCAGGACCTCAAGCTCTCATTGGAGTGATTCGCAATATAGTGCGAAGTAGCCAGGATGAAGATCAGTACCTCCAAGTCTGAAGCCATGGTGCTCAGTCGAATAAGGGTGGAATGCACCCTCTGAGTCAGGAATGAGGTCTTGCCCAAAGTGGAGGAGTTTAAGTAGCTTGGGGTCTTGTTCACAAGTGAGGGAAGGATGGAGCGGGAGATCGACAGACAGATCGCTGCAGCCTCTGCTGTTAAACGGAGCCTGTACCGGTCCATTGTGGTGAAAAAGGAGCTGAGCCACAAAGTGAAGCTCTCAATTTACCAGTCGAGCTATGTTCCAACCCTCACCTATGGTCATGAGCTTTGGGTAGTGACCAAAAGAACAAGATCGCAGATACAAGTGGCTGAAATGAGCTTCCTTTGCCGGGTGGCGGGGTTCTCCTTAGAGATAAGGTGAGAAGCTCTACCATCCGGGGAGAGCTTTAAGTAGATCCGCTGCTCCTCCGCATTGAGAGGGGCCAGTTGAGGTGGCTCAGGCATCTGGTCAGAATGCCTCCTGGACGCCTCCCTGGTGTGGTGTTTTGGGCATGTCCAGCCGGGAAGAGACCGCGGGGTCAACCTAGAACACGCTGGAGGGACTATGTCTCTCGTCTTGTCTGGGACCACCTTGGTGTCTCCCCCGGAAGAGTTGGAGGAAGTGGCTGGGAAGAGGGACGTCTGGACCTCTTTGCTTAGGTTGCTGCCCCCGCGACCCGACAATGGACTTAGCGGAAGAAGATGAGATGAGAGATAATTGAATTGAATGACAATGAGTGGCATCTCATCCTGTTTCATTTTCATCGCATCATCTCGCCGGCATTCGGATTCTGAATGAGCCAGAGTGCTTCACTACCTGCTGAATTACATTACCTTACAGCATTTGGCAGACACTGTTATCCAGAGCAACTTACATTTGTTATTTTTATACATCTTGTGCAGTTGAAATTTAAGGGTCTTTCTCAAGGGCCCAATAGTGGTGATAGTGGCTATTTAACCGCTGACCTTTGGATAAGTAACCATTGCATTAACCGCTAAGCTACTGCAGCCCTGCTGCATCCAGTGACCCCTAGAGCTAAGTCTGCTAGGTAGAGCTAAGTCTGGTAGGGTCACCCATGCCAAACAGGTCGACGTGTAGGAACCAGACGAAGAGCAAGCCCCTGTTCCTCCAAGTTAGAGTTGGGCTGATAACCTGTTCCCATAAAAAAAAAAAAAAAAAGACTATTATGAAAACTGAAAGCAGTGACAATTCATTGACTCTTGGGTACGCAGGAGGCACTTTTCCTAACAACAGAGAACCTATGACGCAGGGGGATCAAAGCCAGTAGGAAGTCCCCAAACCGACGAAGCCATTTCTGCACCCAAAGAGAGTCACCAAGATTGGTTACTGGAATGTAAGAACACTGCATGAGAGTGGTAATATTGCCCAGGCAGCAAGATAGATTGCAAAAAGGGAGATTGATATCATTGGCATAAGTGAGACACATTGGATTGGACATGGGAAGTTGCAACTGCAGGAAGGAGAAACCATAATCTTTTCGGGAAGGGAGGACAATATCCATGGACAAGGTATAGGTATACTGATATCCAAGAGTGCAAGCAGAGCATTAATAGACTGGATCCCCATCAGTGAAAGTATTGTTCAAGCAAGGTGCTATTCTAATCACATTAAGTTGACTCTAGTGCATGTGTATCCACCGACAGAGGATGCTGAAGAACAGGTAAAAGATGACTTCTATGAGAGGTTGCAAGATGTGTTAAGTTTATGCAAGGCACATGACATGCTGGTTGTGACTGGGGACATGAATGCAAAGGTTGGCGATAACAATAAGAAACATGGCTTGGGGCAATGGAATAATAATGGTGGAAGATTATGCAGAATCTGTGACATGAATGAGCTAATGATAATTGGTACGCTCTTTCCACACAAAATGATACACAAAGCAACATGGACATCACCAGATGGAGCGACCAGGAACCAGATAGACCACATCCTCATTAGCAGGAAATTTAGAAACTCTGTGAAAGACATACAGGTTTTCAGATCAGCTGACATAGGAAGTGATGATTTTCTCTTGTGCATGGAAGTCAAGTTTAAGTTAAAAGCATCCCAAGAGTAAAAGGAAGAGCTGAAAAGCTTTATGGAGATGAAGATTTCATTTTTCAACACGACCTGGCACCTGCTCACAGTGCCAAAACCACTGCTAAATGGTTTACTGACCATGGTATTACTTTGCTCTACTGGCCTGCCAACTCTCCTGACCTGAAGCCCATAGAGAATCTGTGGGATATTGTGAAGAGAAAGTTGAGAGACACCAGACCCAACACTGTGGATGAGCTTAAGGCCGCTATCGAAGCATCCTGGGCCTCCGTAACACCTCAGCAGTGCCACAGGCTGATTGGCTCCATGCCACGCCGCATTGAAGCAGTCATTTCTGCAAAAGGATTCCCGACCAAGTATTGAGTGCATAACTGAACATAATTATTTGAAGGTTGACTTTTTTGTATGAGAAACACTTTTTTTTTTATTGGTCGGATGAAATATGCTAATTTTTTGAGATAGGAATTTTGGGTTTTCATGAGCTGTATGCCAAAATCATCAGTATTAAAACAATAAAAGACTTGAAATATTTCAGTTGGTGTGCATTGAATCTAAAATATATGAAAGTTTAATTTTTACCAGTACATTACAGAAAATAATGAACTTTATCATAATATTCTATTTTTTTGAGAAGGACTAGTATAGAGCTTAAGGGGCAGTCACTTTTCCATGTGGCTGATATGGGTGTTTCCACAGGTGTAAGAACGGGGGCAAATACATTTTTATTCTTCATTATCATGATGTGCATTTTTATTTTCCTCCCCTCAGGAATAATCCGTCCCAGTGATGGACTCCACGCTCGCTATCCAGTGGAGGATTATCTGGATCTGTTTGATCTTCCAGCACATCACATCCGGTACCAGATGTTGGCAAACAGGACCGCAGGCGTCCATCGAGCCGATATCATCATCGGTATTATCACTGCACTCATTGACCAAACTCTGTACTCTGGTGGAGAAATCGAACATCTCTAATCATTCATTAATTTTTCTAAACTGTTTAATTATAATTAGGGTTGTGGGGAGGCTGATGCCCATCTCGGCCGACTCTGAGGTACACTCTGAACAGCTCGCCAGGCCATCGAGGGCATCTCTGATCAATGGCACCAATATAATGAGTACTTCTTATATAATTTGTATGTACTTATATGTAAGGGGCGGGTCCACTAAGAAGCCATAGGATCAAAGATCAAAGGAAAATGCATTCAAAAACAATTATCCTGGGAATGATGTTGGAAATATATTCAGCAAACAGAGATTTGATCTCCCACCGTGTTGATGAAATAAGCTGATCTCGTTATCGTTCTCCTTCATCTGTGAAAAACATTTGCCGTCATCAGCACAGCACTGCTCAAAAACAGGAAGTGGACGATAACCACATTTCTCTGGTTTCCTGTGGATTAGAATTCACAGTCTGAATTCAAAATCCAGCCTGAACTTTCTGATTCCTCTTAAAGAAACCTTCCAGATTCCCACCGCAGCGCTATTGTGTTCTGGATTCTAATTGGCTCACACGTGTCGGATATTTGTCTTCGGTTCTGACAGCCTGTTTATGTTTGTCTTGTTCTGTTAAGTCCGTCCATCTGACTCCTCCCTCTTCACTTAGCATCGACAATCTGAAGGGCAGCACGATAATTTGCCCCACCCCCCATGCACCCCCACATTCCTCTCCCCATTCGTTTCATCCCTCTGCGGCGTATCATGCTTGCTTCGTGTTTTCATTCCTCGCTTTTCCGCCATTTGGTTTCAATTCGGGGTTTTTTCAGATCCAAGCAGCTCTTCCAGTGTGAAAGCAAGAAGCATCAGCGTGGGAAGCGTTAGGTTGCCATTTTCTTCTTTTTCTTTTTCTTCTTTCGGTTTTTCCCTTCAGGGGTCGCCACAGCAAATCATCTGCCTTCATCTCACCCTATCCTCTGCATCTTCTTCTCTTACGCCAACGATCTTCATGTCCTCCTTCACCACATCCATAAATCTTCTCTTTGGTCTTCCTCTAGGCCTTCTGCCTGGTAGCTCCAACCTCAGACTCCTACTGCCAATATACTCACTATCCCTCCTCTGTTCATGTCCAAACCATCTCAATGTATCCTCTCTGACTTTGTCTTCAATACCTCTAACATGTGCTTTCCCGCTAATGTACTCATCCCTGATCCGATCCATCCTCGTTACTCCCAAAGTGAACCTCAACATTTTCATCTCTTCTACCTGCAGCTCCGCCTACTGTCTTTTCCTCAGTGCCACTGTTTCTAAACCATACAACATCGCTGGCCTCATCATCGTCTCTGCTCCCTGTAACCACACCGTTCCTCTCGGGTCCTTGTCATTCATGCACATGTATTCTGTCTTACTGAGGCTAACCTTCATTCCCCTTCTTTCCAGGGCATACCTCCACCTCTCTAGGTTTTCCTGCACTTGTTCTCTGCTCTCACTGCAGATCACAATGTCATCCCCATTGATCAGCTCTTCAAAGTACTCTTTCCATCTTTCCAGCACACTTCTGTCATCAGTCAATACATTTCCTTCTCTGTCCTTAATCACTCTAACTGCACGTCCTTCCCATCTCTATTTTTTTGCTGCGCCAACCTGAATAAATAATTTTCTCCCTCCTCACTGTCCAGCCTAGTATACATGTCACCATACGCCCTTTGTTTGGTCTTTGACACTGCGACCTTCACCTTATGCTGTGTCTCGCTGTACTCCTGTTTACTCTCTTTGGTCTTCTGAATGTCTCGCTTCTTTTTTAGCTAGCCACTTCCTTTGTCCACACTCCTACACATCCGCATTCAACCACCAAGTCTCCATATCTACTTTCCTTCCAGAGGACACACCAAGTACCTGTCTCCCGGATCACATTTGCTGGGGTTGTACAGTCATCTGGAAGCACTTCCTGACCACCCAAAGCCTGTTTCAACTCCTCCTTGAAGACAACACGACACTCTTCCTTATTCAGCTTCCACCACTTTGTCTTCAGCTCTGCCTTTGCCTTTTTCACCTTCCTCACCATCAGCGTCATCCTGCACACCACCATCCTATGCTGTTTGGTAACACTCTCACCCGCTACTACTTTGCAGTCACTGACTTTCTTCAAATTACATCGCCTCCATAAGATGTAGTCTACCTGTGTGCTCCTACCTCCGCTTTTATAAGTCACCCTATGTTCCTGTCTCTTCTGGAAGAAAGTCTTCACCACAGCCATTTCCATCCTTTTTGCAAAATCTATCAACATCTGTCCTTCTGTGTTCCTGTCCTGGATACCAAAATTGCCCATCACGTCCTCATCCCCTCTGTTTCCTGCACCAACATGTCCATTGAAGTCTGCTCCAATGACCACTCTTTCACCTCTGGGGGTACTCTGCATCACTTCATCTAACTCACTCCAGAATCTCTCCTTCTCTTTTAGCTCACATCCTGACTGTAGGACATAAGCACTAACAACATTGAACAGCATGCCTTCAATTTCTAACTTGAGACTCATCACTCTGTCTAATACTTTTTTCACTTCCAGAACATTACTGACCAGGCCCTCGTTCAAGATGACTCCTTCTCCATTTCTCTTCCCATCCACACCATGATAAAACAGCTTAAACCCTGCTCCTAAGCTTCTAGCCTTGCTACCTTTCCACCTGGTCTCCTAAACACACAGTATGTCCACCTTCCTCCTCTGCATCATGTCAGCCAGCTCGCTACCTTTTTCTGTGATAGTTCCAACATTCAAAGTCCCTACTCTCAGTCCTAGACTCATGCTTTTCCTCTTCTTTCTCTATCTATGGACACACCTTCCGCCTCTCCTTCTACCAGCACAGTAGTCCAAATTCCACCAGCACCCTGTTGGTTAACAACACTGATGGTGGTCGTTGTTAACCCAGGCCTTGACCGATCCGGTATGGAGGTAATATTTGTGATTTGCATATTTGGTCTGGCTCAGGTTTTACGTCGGATGCCCTTCCTGACACAAATCTCTGCATTTATCCAGGCTTGGGACCGGCATGATCGAGAGCACTGGCTTGTGCCCCCCTCACGGCTGCATTCCTTATCCTGCAGAAATCCAGAGTCACCTTCCTCTTCTTTATTTCTTTCTTTTTCATCCCTCCATACTGCATTAGCTGCTACTAATGTCACTCGTCTATTTCAACATTCTCTTTTTCCTTTTATCTTCCAGTTCACCGATTTTCATTGTTCATGCAACAATTCACAATAAAGACATCTGTCCATCCATCTATCTGTCTCTCTGTCCGTCTGTTTGTCTATCAACTTGTCTGTATAGCTGACTCTCTGTCTACCAATCTGTATGTCTATCTATCTATATATCTGTCTATCTATCTATCTACCTATCAGTCTGTCCCTCTATCTGTCCGTTTTGTCTATCCATCTTTTTCCCTGTCTGTCTATCTATCAATCAATCTATCTACCCATCTATTTGTCTGTTTATCTGTCTATCTCCCTGTCGGTCTATTGATCTATTGGTCTGTCTATGTGTCTGCAGTTTATCTCGCTTTACTTTTTTTTTTTGCATTAAACACATGTGCATTATGTTGAAATTTTGCTTGAAGCTAATATGTAGCTTCTTTGCTTAATGCTGTGATAAATGTGAATAATGATTGACAGGTGAGGCCAGCGCATCCACCATGTGGGACAACAATGCATGGTCCTATCTCTATGGCAACGCCTCAGAGGCAGAGCCTCCCTTCCTCATCCAAGACTATATCCATGCCCTGCAGCCTGAGGCACGCTTCATCGCCATCCTGAGGGACCCTGTCGAAAGGTCAGTGGTCACAAATGTTGTATTAAGTTCCATGTTTAGATGAAACATATCTGGAGCCACGCCCCCATCTCACATTGCCTGGGCTCATTATACGGCACACTAATAAGGGGGGAGGAGTGATGGGCGGACTCAGTCCACACTCAGGACAGATTGTTGCGTTGTTGGGTGTGGGGCATCATACAGAAGATTTGGCTGTGCGCCGGCGATCGCAGTGTATTCCGTTACGTTTGCTGGATTTATATTCAGCTCATGAAGAATAAAAGTGAATTAAAGCAGACATTAGAATGAAAATAAACAAAATCACGAAAACAAGGTGTTGGATTCACAAAATTATTATTTACATCATTTATTTGCTGAGCTAGGGTCACAGGGAGGATGATGCCTATCTCAGTTAAAGCTCACATGGAATAATTCACATTTACAGAATTTGGTAGGTGCCTTACCTAGAGTGACTTGCATTTTTTTATACAATTGAGGGATGCGGGCCTTGCTCAGGGGCCCAACACTGGCAGCTTGGTGGGCTTATATCCTTACAATTTTTATAACACAGCAATTTATGGATAAAACCCAACTGTGGTGGTAATTAAGAGAGAAGCAACTGAAAGTGAGTGGAGATCCTTCAGCTTTGTCGGTGTGGAGCTGCAATCAGGTCTCTCACTGGAGGTACAGAGCAGCTGAGAATAATACATCTCATATCCACCTCTAGAACAACACATGGAGCTAGTGTTATCCACCATCTCCTACACCAGGAGCCCCTCGGGTTCCTCTCGGGTTCCTCGTCTTCTTCTTCTTTTCCTTTCGGCTGTTCCCTTCATACTAACCGTCCCTATTTTTTAATTGAAAATTATTATTATTACAGTGTAGCCTCGGTACTCGAACTTAATCCGTTCCAGATGGCTGCTCGGATTCCGATTTGTTCGGATTCCCAATCTGCTTTTCCCATTACAAACAATGTAAATTGTCTTAATCCGTTCCGTCGTCTTTTGAACAAAAGTTATCAGTTCCGTAACTCATACCATAGGTCCTCAAATTAAGTGAACAAATTATTGAATACAGTACATTATGTTATGGTTTGTGTTGTGAGAGACTTTTTAACTTTTCTGTGGCTTTTATTTTAATGTTGTGGTCCCTCAGAAAAGAGTTGCGCATTAAAATGCGTGTTGGAGAGGGATGTGGCTTGAACACACAGGTTGGAGTGCTAAACAGACTCACATTTAATCATTTCCATTTAATCACAGGCTATACAGACTAGCAGTGCTCTTCCTGGTGCTAGAAGATTGTCCCTCTTGCTCTTTCAGGTTTGTGCTCAAGCAGTTCAAGCTTTAGTTTGATTTCTGTGTTTCTCCGCATCTCTATTACAGTGAGTACAATTTCCCCATTTCATCTATGAAAACGGCTGTGCTTTATTGTTCACAGGGAAGGCACTAGAGCACGGGCACTAGAGCACTAGAAACAATAACTAGAGCACGAGAAACCTGTGAACATAAAGTACAACCCGTTTTCATAGATGAGTGTGTTAGAGCCACGCCCCTCTCCAACACGCATTTCAACGCCTAATTCTTTTCTGAGAGACCATAACAGACTAAAATGAAAACCACAGAAAAGTTAATGCATAAGAAAAATAAAGATGAGAATTTTAACCTTTGTGGGGGTGAGCAGTTGGCAATACGTAAAGGTTACAGAGAGAGAGAGAGAGAATGCGGCGGTTTCCCTTCCAATAATAGCTTCAGGTAAATCAGCCAAAGGTGTTTTTTCATCTTGCTACCGCTTTGCATGGATGACTTTCTTTTCTTGAAGGAAATTTCTAACGTGGCTTGTTTCTGCCTTCTTTTCAAAACCTTACGGAAGTGGCTCATGTCCTCATCGCTAAAGGTGTTCACAACGCTGCTAGCGCTTTAGCACTTTAGCTTAGCTTACATACATACATACATACATCCTCTCCAGCTTCGTTTAGGCGGTTATGTCTATAAGTCGATCTGTGGGTTTTCTGTTCGGTACTCTAAATCATATTTGTCACTGGAGGTGGTATATAGCGTTCGTGATTAGATAGCTTTAGTGCTGTAGTGCTAGTTTTAGCTTTAATACTGTATCAACAACTTCCGGACTTCCCCAGGACAGCTTTTAGGGTGATACACAGTATCAACAACTTCCGGACTTCCCCAGGACAGCTTTATTAGTGTGATACATAAAGCACCGGCCTGATGAGCCACTAGGCTTGGGTGTAAATGCCCAAACAGACCTTACATAGTATCAACAACTTCTGGACTTCCCCAGAACATACATAGTATCAACAACTTTCAGACTTCCAGAAGTCACACAATTTTCCTCCCTTTCGGTCTCGTTTTTTCTCGCGCGTTTCTTGAGTCCGACTACCAGTTTTTATTCGGGTTCCGGGACGATAAAAGTCACGACTTTTTTGTTCAGATTCCCATTTGTTCGGCCTCTAGACCGTTCGGATTCCAAGGGTCCAGTGTATTGTTATCAATAGCAGTGCACTATTGAGCTGTTCACGGTGTACCACACCCGCTTCCATAGTTGGATAAGATAGGATCCAGACTCCTTGTGTCTCTAATTAGGACTGAGCAGTTTGGCGCATGAGTGAGAATAGTTTATGAAAAATAAATTTAAAAGATAGAAAGTCTCCAGATTGTCCACAAATATGTCAAAAATGGAGGAAAGAAAACAAAGTATTAATAGAAAAAATATTTACAGAAAAGATCAAATGTATTTGTTTATAGCTTTTCTTCTTTGATGATGATCCTCATGACATTGCCTGCAGTTTTGTTTTATTTAAAATTAGACATCCAGATTTATAAGAAGTATTATCATGCATATGTTAGCATCACTTAGCGATGCCCACATAACTCCATATAAGGCAAAGTCAACAAAGAGCCAAAAATTCCTAAATGGCAACTGAAAGGTAAAAAGGTTATCATTTTAATTAAAATTAAACATTAATTTGTATTCCTCCAGTGGAAAAATCTGTGTGTGTGTGTGTGTGTGTGTGTGCGCGTGTGTGTGCGCGTGTAGGTTATACTCAGATTATTTGTACTTTGGCATGACCAATAAATCGGTGGAGGATTTCCATGAGAAGGTTTGGGAGTCGATGCAGCTGTTTGACGCGTGCTTTCAAGAGTACAGCCTGAGGGCGTGTGTGTACAACAGTACACTCAACAACGCCATGCCTGTGGGTAACATGCACGCACACACATGTACACGCATACACACAAATACACACTGACACTCACACATACACACTGTTGTCTCTCCGATTCATGTTGCTTCATAAGCTCCACCCTCTCTGCAGTTTCTCTGTAATTCTGGAAGTTTTCTGAGATGCAGCATAGAACACATCATTTAGTGCTAAATATACAGGAAGGAAAATAAACTAAAAAGAGACTTTTTGGATTACTTATAATTTTAAATTGTGATGATTACGCTTGTTCAGGAAACTACCTAAATTCCCAAACATGGGCAGAGAAAACAGACAAACAGTTTTCCTTCATGAAGATCCAAACTGAGAACGTTTATTGAAAAAGCCACAAGGTGGCACCAAAACTTACAAACAATATGACCCACAGAGGGCAGCACAAGATTACTAAATGACATGAATTTAATCATCAATAGCCAACATCCTCCCCACCATTGGAGACCGATCTCCAATCAAACCTTGAAGGAGAAGTACTGAAATAACTACATATTGAAGTGGGAGAGCTAATACATGTATCATAAATGTCTTTTACCAACATACAAATTGTCACACCAGTGATTATCTTTACCTTGTACATTTTCAATTACCAGAAATTTAGAAATATCACTTAAACATTAAACATAAATGCAGCCGTGAGGGAGGGGCACAAGCCAGTGTCTCGCCCTCATGCCGGCATCCGGCGTAAAACAAATGCCAAATAAAACATGCGAGTCATATCAAGAAAATTCATACCAGATCGGTCGAGGCCCGGGTTAACAATGACCGCCATCAGTGCTGTTAACCAACAGGGTGCTGGTGGAATTTGGACTACTGTTGGTCGAAGACATCGAAGAAGGAGCGGTGGGAGGCGTGTCCGTAGGCAGAGAGAGAAGAGGAAAGGCAGGAGTCTAGAACTGAAAGTAGGGACTTTGAATGTTGGAACTATGACAGAAAAAGGTCGAGAGATGGCTGACATGATGCAGAGGAGGAAGGTGGACATACTGTGTGTTCAGGAGACCAGGTGGAAAGGTAGCAAGGCTAGAAGCATAGCCACCTAAATTCCCAAACATGGGCAGAGAAAACAGACAAACAGTTTTCCTTCACGAGGATCCAAACTGAGAATGTTTATTGAAAAAACCACAAGGTGGCACCAAAACGTACAAACAATATGACCCACAGAGGGCAGCACAAGATTGCTATGACATGAATTTAATCATCAATATCCAACAACGCTGTCCAACAACCTGTGAGTGTCCTTCATTCGTGTCCATCATTCTTGTCCATCATTATTCACTCCGGATGATATTTTTTAATTCGCAAATAGTGGACCAATGTGCTTTATTTACACTGGATAAATTTACAGTAGTTTTCAAGTACACTGATTCTGATTGGCTGATGCTCATGTTTGCGATGTCCATCATGTTCATTTCTAATGAACTGATTTGTGATCGCTTAAAAGATTCTGCCCGTGTTAGAGCTCTACCAATCATCACATGCAGGACAAATAAAAACACTGTGAATCACTGTGGAACACACCTGTCCACACTTCCTCCATGCCCATGCATCTGGGCGTGGCTTAAAATGAGACATCGAAACCCTTTTGTCCAATCAGCAATCCTCTTTGTTTCTATTGAAACAGCAAGCACACAAACATGTAATTGAAACTAATGGATGGGCAGGTTTGGTATCCAGGACAGGAACACAGAAGGACAGATGTTGATCGATTTTGCAAAAAGGATGGAAATGGCAGTGGTGAGTACTTTCTTCCAGAAGAAACAGGAGCATAGGGTGACTTATAAAAGTGGAAGTATGAGCACACCGGTAGACTACATCTTGTGTAGGCGATGTAATTTGAAGGAAGTCAGTGACTGCAAAGTAGTAGTGGGTGAGAGTGTTGCCAAACAGCATAGGATGGTAGTATGCAGGATGATGCTGATGGTGAGGAAAGTGAAGAAGGCAAAGGCAGAGCAGAAGACAAAGTGGTGGAAGTTGAAAAAGGAAGAGTGTCGTGTTGTCTTTAAAGAGGAGTTGAAACAGGCTTTGGGTGGCCAGGAAGTGCTTCCAAATGACTGGACCACCACAGCAAATGTGATCAGGGACACAGGTAGGAGAGTACTTGGTGGTGGAATGAGGAAGTGCAGGAGTGTGTACAAAGGAAGAGGTTAGCTCAGAAGAAGTGGGACATTGAGAGGACCGAAGAGAGTAAACAGGAGTACAAGGAGACACAGCGTAAGGCGAAAGTAGCAGTGGCTAAAACCAAACAGAGGGCGTATGATGACTTGTATGATAGGTTGGACAGTAAAGAGGGAGAACATGATCTATACAGGTTGGCACAGCAGAGAAATAGAGATGGGAAGGACATGCAGCAAGTTAGATTGATAAAGGACAGAGAGGGAAATGTATTGACTGACGACAGAAGTGTGCTGGGAAGATGGAAAGAGTACTTTGAAGAGCTGATGAATGAGGAAAATGAGAGAGAAAAAAAGAGTAGAAGAGGTGACCATTGAGATCTGTAGCAAAGATCAGTATGGGTGAAGTGAGGAGGGCATTAAAGAGGATGTAGAATGGAAAGGCAGTTATGATATACCTGTGGAGGTATGGAAGTGTCTAGGAGAGGTAGCAGTAGATTTTCTGACAAGAACATTCAACAAGGTACTAGAGAGTGAGCAGATGCCGGAGGAGTGGAGGAGAAGTGTGCTGGTGCCCATTTTTAAGAACAAGGGAGACGTGCAAGGTTGCGGCAACTACAGAGGGATAAAGTTGATGAGCCATACGATGAAGTTATGGGAAAGAATAGTGGAAGCTAGACTAAGGGCAGAGGTCAGCATTTGTGAACAACAGTTTGGTTTCATGCCAAGAAAGAGCACCACAGATGCAATGTTTGCTTTGAGGATGTTAATAGAGAAGTACAGAGAAGGTCAGAGGAAGCTACATTGTGCCTTTGTGGATCTGGAAAAAGCATATGACAGGGTGCCAAGAGAAGAACTGTGGTATTGCATGAGGTGCAGGACATGTATGAGAGATGTAAGACAGTGGTGAGGTGTGCTGTCGGTGTGACCGAAGAATTCAAGGTGGAGGTGGGACTGCATCAAGGGTCAGCTCTGAGCCCCTTCTTGTTTGCTATGGTGATGGACAGGCTGACAGACGAGGTGAGACAAGAATCTCCATGGACTATGATGTTTGCAGATGACATTGTGATCTGTAGTGAGAGCAGAGAACAAGTGCAGGAAAATCTAGAGAGGTGGAGGTATGCCCTGGAAAGGAGAGGAGTGAAGGTTAGCCTCAGAAAATCAGAATACATGTGTGTGAATGAGAAGGACCCAGGAGGAACGGTGATGTTACAGGGACCAGAGATAACGAAGGTGGAGGATTTTAAGTACTTAGGCTCAACAATCCAGAGCAATGGAGAGTGTGGAAAAGAGGTGAAGAAGCGTGTGCAGGCAGGCTGGAATGGTTGGAGAAAAGTGTCCGGTGTGATGTGCGATAGGAGAGTGTCAGCAAGAATGAGGGGAAAAGTGTACAAGACGATGGTGAGGCCAGCGATGTTGTATGGCTTAGAAACAGTGGCGCTGAGGAAAAGGCAGGAGGCAGAGCTGGAGGTAGCGGAGATGAAAATGTTGAGGTTCTCTTTGGGAGTAACGAGGATGGATAGGATCAGAAATGAGTATATCAGAGGGACAGCACATGTAAGATGTTTTGGAGACAAAGTCAGAGAGGCTAGATTGAGATGGTTTGGACATGTACAGAGGAGGGATCGTGAGTATATTGGCAGTAGGATGCTGAGGTTGGAACTACCAGGCAGAAGGCCTTGAGGAAGACCAAAGAAGAGATTTATGGATGTGGTGAAGGAAGACATGTAGGTCTTTGGAGTCAGAAAAGAAGATGCAGAGGACAGGGTGAGATGGAGGCGGATGATTTGCTGTGGTGACCCCTGAAGGGAACAGCCAAAAGGAAAAGAAGATTCTGATTGGCTGATGCTCATGTTTCCGATGTCCCTCATGTCCATTTCTAATTAACTGTTTTGTGATCTCTTAAAAGGTTCCGCCCGTGTTAGAGCTCTACCAATCATCACATGCAGGACAAATAAAAACACTGTGAATCACTGTGCAACACACCTGTCCACACTTCCTCCATGCCCATGCATCTGGGCGTGGCTTAAAATGAGACATCGAAACCCTTTTGTCCAATCAGCAATCATCTTTGTTTCTATTGAAACAGCAAGCACACAAACATGTAATTGACACTAATGGATGTGTGTGTGTGTCCTTTTGCTCTGAGGGAGGCCCTAACACACACACACATACACACACACACACACACATCAAGATGTAAAGGTGTAATTAAATGTGTGTGTGTGTGTGTGTGTGTGTGTGTGTGTAGGTGCGTTTACATGTAGGTCTGTACGCGGTGTATGTGCTCGACTGGCTCTCAGTGTTTCCTCGTGATCAGTTGTTGGTGTTGAGGCTGGAGGATCACGCAGCGGACAAGAAAACGTCCATGAACAGAGTCTTCCAATTCCTCCGGCTGGGTAGGAACATATACACACACACACACATACACACACACACACATTTAATTACACCTTTACATCTTGGTGTCTGTGTGTGTGTGTGTGTGTGTGTGTGTGTGTGTGTGTGTGTGTGTGTGTTAGGGCCTCTCTCGGAGCAAAAAGCGGCGGAGATTACACAGCGTCCAGCATCTAACACTCGCAGGTTGGCAGATAAGAACCTGGGACCGATGCTGCCTCTCACACGCCACGTCCTCACTGCCTTCTACTATCCCTTTAACAGGAAACTGGCCAGGCTGCTACACGATGACTCCTTCCTGTGGGAAAACCACTCAGCACACATTTAACACACACACACACACACACACACACACACACACACACACACACACACACACACACTCACTCATTCACACTCACACACGTACATACAGTATACACATGACTACACACTCACACACACACACACACACACACACTCACATCGAAATCTGTCATGCACTATTAATCCTCTCGGACCCTGCTGGGAAATTACCATGTAAATAAAATTATTTTTTTAAATTATTCTCTGGAATACAATCAAACGTGAAGCACACGGGTTTCATATCAACTTTTTACATTATGAGGAGGATTATATATATATATATATATATATATCTTCACAAACAAATAAACACAGTGTGTAAGTAAAATAAACGGTAAGATAAAAATAAATAAATAAACGACCCATGATTTTTTTTTTTTAAACTCAGGTTTAATAAAAAGTTTGGGCCAGTGGTGTAGTGGGTAAGGGTGCTGGGCTCAATGTTGAGAGGTTGTGGGTTTGAAACCCCCATCTTAGACCCACCCCCCACCACCACCGTACTAATACCTCCAGGGCAAGATCTCAACCACTGGTGATCCTCTGTGCTAAAGGGTATCAGTAAAAACACTGGGAAGGTAACCTGCGCTGGACTAGCCCCTCTTCCAGGAGGAGTTTATCTAGTCGTGTCACACCACATAAACCAGGGATAAACTCCGCCCTTATGAGCCAGTAGGCCTGGTGTAAAAGGCCTTAACCTTCATGAGATTAAAGGCGGAGATGTCGGGGCTGCCTCACGTATCCTGTGTCTGGGTCTCTGGTTTTAAACATCCTCAGTGATCAGCACCAACCAGAAGTGAACTGTAGGGGGCAGCAGTACGATCTGACCTGAATGTGCTTGTACAGTATCTTTTGAACATCCATATATTTATTTGACAAATCACCGAAGCCTGTTGGGGTCATGGGGAGGCTGGAGCCTATCTCAGCCAGCTCTGGATGAAGGCAAGGTACACCCTGAACAGTTTACCAGCCCATCACAGGGAAACACATAGACATATTGGGATAACCAATTTGCCTAATGTACGTATCTTTGGACTGTGAGAGGAAACTGGAGGACCCAGAAGAAACCCACTAAAGCACAGGGAGAACATGCACACAGACTTACCGAGCCTGGGACTCGAACCCAGGACCTTCTTGTTGCAAGGTAAAGGTGCCATCATGATTATTCACTGATAAAAGACTGGATCACATGTTAGAGTGTTGATAGACAGCAGGAGAGTTGACAGGTGGATGAGACCAACTTATTGTTAAAATAATATTTAAATGTAATGAAGACATCAGGAAAACTAAAATAGATACCTCTGAGCATCTGCTTTGTTCAAAAACCCTCTTTATGGGGGCTTTCAGCCCCTTACTGGGGTCTTGTAGCAGGGAGGTCTCACCAAGATGGCCACTCTATGACTTCTGACCAGCATCTTCTTCCAGTTGGTCAGATACAGATTTATTTATTTATTTATTTATTTATTCATTTATTTATTTTCTGAACTGCTAAATCTTAATTAGGGTCACAGGTGGCTGGTGCCCATCTCAACTAGCTCTGAGCGAGGGCAGAGTACACCCTGGACGGCTCGCCAGGCCATCGCAGGGCAGAAACACGCTGATGGATATGCAACACTTTAAATCAATTTAAGGCTGAACAGATAAAGCATGACTCAGTTGTTCACTCCAGAAGAAATGCTGCGCCATTATTGGTTTATTCTGCAATGCTTCCCCCTGCTGGACGCATTCCTTATAATCACCACGAATACCTTTTGTTCTTTATTCATGGTTTCAACAAGATTTTACAGAAATCATTGATAAACAGCACACACGTGATTCAATCTTTTCTCCTGATGAGTGGCTTTTGTTCAGGGTTGTAGATTTGAGTCACATGACTTGACTTCACTGACAAATTTGTAGAAAGCCTGTGACCGAAGGTGAAAGACGCCATGATCCCACCACCAAGCCAAAGCCGAGCAACCTTTAACAAGCTGAGGCCATTATCACTTCTACTGGCCCTTCCGGGGCCTGATTGTGCCTACCTGGGGCCAATTTAAAGCCAGCTCTGGGGTAATGATGGCTCAGTGGTCAAGGGAATGGGCTACTGATCTAAAGGTGGTGACGGTGATGGTAGTAAGGGGGGGTGGGTTTCAACACCCAATACCACCATTATTGGGCCCCTTAGCAAGTCCCTTAACACTCAATTGCTTAGTATTGATTTTTAAGTCACTGGATAAGAGTGTGTCAGATTTTGGCCAGATAATGACCCATGAAGAGATGTAAGGTGTGTAAGGCGGTGTCAAAGTGGAAGGCGGGGCTTCCTAGTTTGTTTGTTTTTTTCGACACTCTGATGTAAAAAATTTAATTCAACTGTATTTTCATAATTTGTGTCCACAATAGTATTTATAATAAAAGTAGTACAGAAACAATGCTAAACATTCTAAGCAGATAGCGGCTAAGCTAGCAGGACAGAACTAGTTATTATTATAATCGTCATCTGTTATTGTTGTAAATAAAAACAAGCAGTGATCATCATCATCCTCAGCCACTCTTCTGCCAAACAGCTTCACCCTATTAGACTCACACAGAGAACCCATTTCATTCGTCACCCGGTGAAGGAACAGTATACCCTGGACAACTCAGTTGTTCATCGTTTGGCAACACTCTCACATATAGAGGTGATTTGGAACAGACAGTCAAGCCAAATGGGTATGTCTTTGGACTGTGGGAGGAAACCAAAGTATGTGGAGCAAACCCACACAAGCACAGGAAGCACATGAAAACATCACACAGAAACACCCTCACTGATCCCAGGACTCGAACCCAGGACCCTCTTGCGATGAGACGGTTGTATGAACCGTTACACCACCATGCTGCATGCTAATTAGGCAATTAATAATTAGGTTTACAGCAAAGCTACATGTTACAGGTGTGGAAACTAAATTGTAAACAGGTTTTCAGCTGAAGGCTCAAGCCTGAGGTAGCACTGAGAGAGCCCTGACTCACACTGGAACGGTAGCAGCTTAGCGGTTGTTGTAGGGTACATGTGTGCAGTGACTCAGCTGCTCTTCTTCCCAGTCAAAGTTCAGCCAATCATACAATTCCTCAAGCTGTGCTTGATAAAAATGGTGCGCATGTTGCTCCTCACTCCTGTTAACACAGGCGTTTGGAGTTGTGAGGTATCTGAGGTATGGTCCCAAACACGGGAGCCTTTGACTGGAACCATGATGTTTGCACCAATAAAACGGCTGCAAGACGTAGGACCTGCGGCAGAAAAATGAAGGCAATGGGTCAGTAATCCGAAGATCGGCGGATCAATCCCCAATGTCACCACTGTTGGGCCCTTGAGCAAGGCCCTTGACTCTCAATTGCTCACTTGTATAAAAAATGATAAGTGTAAGTCTCTTGCTATAAAAGCATCTGCCAGCTGTAAGTGTAAATGATTCACCAGTGGGGAAGCAGATCCGGTCCCTGAGGACCATAACGACTACGACACACGCAGAATGTTTGCATGCCCTTGTTTGAGTGGGTTTCCTCCACATACTCTGGTTTCCTTCCACATTCCAAAAGCATGCACATTAGGGGAACTGGTGGTTCCAAATTTTCCCCAGTTGTGAGTGTGAGTATGAATTAATGTGTGAGTGTTGGGCCTGCGTCGGCCTGGTGAGCTGTCCAGGGTGTACCTTGCCCTCACCCAGAGTTGGCTGAGACGGGCACCAGCTTCCTGGTGACCCTACTTAGGATGAAGCGGTTCAGAAAATTAATAAATGTGTGTGTGTGTGTGTGTGTGTGTGTGTGTGTGTGTGTGTGCACGTGCGCGCATGTGTGTGTGTGTCATCCTGTGATGGACTGCTGAGCTGTTCAGGGTGTATTCACCCAGAGTGGGCTGAGACAGACTCCAGCCTCCTCACGATGCTGGTAGAAGTTATTTAAGTGATTCAGCAAATGAAGAACTGAATGCAGCCGTGAGGGAGGGGGCACAAACCAGTGTCTCTCCCTCATGCCGGTCCCAAGCCCGGATAAATGCAGAGGGTTGCGTCAGTAAGGGCACTGGCGTAAAACAAATGCCAAATAAAATATGCGAGTCACTACAAAGAATGTCATACCGGATCGGTCGAGGCCTTGGTTAACAACGACCGCCATCAGTGCTGTTAACCAACAGGGTGCTGGTGGAAATTGGACTACTGTTGGTCGAAGACATCGAAGAACGAGAGACGGGAGGCGTATCCGTAGGCAGAGAGGGAAGAGGAAAGGCATGAGTCTAGGACTGAAAGTAGGGACTTTGAATGTTGGAACTATGACAGGAAAAGGTAGAGAGCTGGCTGACATGATGCAGAGGAGGAAGGTGGACATACTGTGTGTTCAGGAGACCAGGTGGAAAGATAGCAAGTCTAAAAGCTTAGGAGCAGGGTTTAAGGTGTTTTATCATGGTGTGGATGGGAAGAGAAATGGAGAAGAAGTCATCTTGAAGGAGGAGTTTGTCAGGAATGTTCTAGAAGTGAAAAGAGTGTCAGACAGAGTGATGAGTCTCAAGTTAGAAATTGAAGGCGTGATCTTCAATGTTGTTAGTGCTTATGCCCCACAGGCAGGATGTGAGCTAGAAGAGAAGGAGAGATTCTGGAGTGAGTCAGATGAAGTGATGCAGAGTACCCCCAGAGGCAAAAGAGTGGTCATTGGTGCAGACTTCAATGGACATGTTGGTGCAGGAAACAGAGGGGATGAGGAAGTGATGGGCAGGTTTGGTATCCAGGACAGGAACACAGAAGGACAGATGTTGGTAGAGTTTGCAAAAAGGATGGAAATGGCTGTGGTAAATACTTTCTTCCAGAAGAGACAGTAGCATAGGGTGACTTATAAAAGTGGAGGTAGGAGCACACAAATCGACTACATCTTGTGCAGCCGATGTAATTTGAAGGAAGTCAGTGACTGCAAAGTAGTAGTGGGTGAGAGTGTTGCCAAACAGCATAGGATGGTGGTATGCAGGATGATGCTGATGGTGAGGCAGGTGAAGAAGGCAAAGGCAGAGCAGAAGACAAAGTGATGGAAGCTGAAAAAGGAAGAGTGTCATGTTGTCTTCAAGGAGGAGTTGAAACAGGCTTTGGGTGGCCAGAAAGTGCTTCCAGATGACTGGACAACTACAGAAAATGTGATCAGGGAGACAGGTAGAAGAGTACTTGGTGTGTCATCTGGAAGGAGAGTAGATAAGGAGACTTGGTGGTGGAATGAGGAAGTCCAGGAGTGTGTACAAAGGAAGAGGTTAGCTAAGAAGAAGTGGGACATTGAGACTTGGTGGTAGTAGTCTACCTGTGTGCTCCTACCGCCGCTTTCATAAGTCACCCTATGCTCCTGTCTCTTCTTGAAGAAAGTATACACCACAGCCATTTCCATCCTTTTTGCAAAATTGATCAAAATCGTTCCTTCTGTGTTCCTGTCCTGGATAACAAACTTGCCCATCACTTCCTCGTCCCCTCTGTTGTCTGCACGAACGTGTCCATTGAAGTCTGCCCCAATGACCACTCTTTTGCCTCTGGGGTACTCTGCATCACTTCATCTAACTCACTCCAGAATCTCTCCTTCTCTTCTAGCTCACATCCTGCCTGTGGGGCATAAGCACTAACAACATTGAACATCACACCTTCAATTTCTAACTTGATCACTCTGTCTGACACTCTTTTGACTTCTAGTTAAAGAAGACTTGGTGGTGGAATGAGGAAGTGCAGGAGTGTGTACAAAGGAAGAGGTTAGCTAAGAAGAAGTGGGACATTGAGAGGACCGAAGAGAGTAAACAGGAGTACAGGGAGACACAGTGTAAGGCGAAGGTAGCGGTGTCAAAGGCAAACCAGAAGGCGTATGATGACTTGTATGCTCGGTTGGAAAGTAAAGAGGGAGAAAATGATTTATACAGGTTGGCACAGCAGAGAAATAGAGATGGGAAGGACGTGCAGCAAGTTAGAGTGATTAAGGACAGAGAGGGAAATGTATTGACTGATGACAGAAGTGTGCTAGGAAGATGGAAAGAGTACTTTGAAGAGCTGATGAATAAGGAAAATGAGAGAGAAAAAAGAGTAGAAGAGGTGACTGTTGAGGACCAGGAAGTAGCAAAGATTAGTAAGGGTGAAGTGAGGAGGGCATTGAAGTGGATGAAGAGTGGAAAGGCAGTTGGCCCTGATGACATACCGGTGGAGGTATGGAAGTGTCTAGGAGAGGTAGCAGTACATTTCCTGTCAAGAACATTCAAGGTCAAGGTCTTAGAGAGTGAGAGGATGCCAGAGGAATGGAGAAGAAGTGTGATGGTGCCCATTTTTAAGAATAAGGGAGACGTGCAGAGTTGCGGCAACTACAGAGGGATAAAGTTGATGAGCCATACATTGAAGTTATGGGAAAGTATAGTGGAAGCTAGACTAAGGGCAGAGGTCAGCATTTGTGAACAACAGTTTGGTTTCATGCCAAGAAAGAGCACCACAGATGCAGTGTTTGCCTTGATGATGTTAATAGAAGTAATAGTACAGAGAAGGTCAGAGGGAGCTGCATTGTGCCTTTGTGGATCTGGAGAAAGCATATGACATGGTGCTGAGAGAGGAACTGTGGTATTGTATGAGGAAGTCTGGAGTGGCAGAGAAGTATGTTAGAGTGGTGCAGGACATGTATAAGAGATGTAAGACAGTGGTGAGGTGTGCTGTCGGTGTGACAGAAGAGTTCAAGGTGAAGGTAGGACTGCGTCAAAGGTTAGCTCTCATCCCCTTCTTGTTTGCTATGGTGATGGACAGGCTGACAAACGAGGTTAGACAAGAATCTCCATGGACTATGATGTTTGCAGATGACATTGTGATCTGCAGTGAGAGCAGAGAACAAGTGGAGGAAAAATCTAGAGAGGTGGAGGTATGCCCTGGAAAGGACGGGAATGAAGGTTAGCCTAACTAAAACAGAATACATGTGCTTGAATGACAAGGACCCAAGAGGAACGATGAGGTTACAGGGAGCAGAGATAAGGAAGATGGAGGATTTTAAGTACTTTGGGTCAACAATCCAGAGAAGTGGAGAGTGTGGAAAAGAGGTGAAGAAGCGTGTGCAGGCAGATTGGAATGGTTGGAGAAAAGTGTCCGGAGTGATGTGTGATAGGAGGGTATCGGCAAGAATGAAAGGAAATGTGTACAAGATGGTGGTGAGGCCAGTGATGTTGTATGGTTTAGAAACAGTGGCCCTGGGGAAAAGACAGGAGGCAGAGCTGGAGGTAGCAGAGATGAAAATGTTGAGGTTCTCTATGGGAGTAACGAGGATGGATAGGATCAGGAATGAGTACATCAGAGAGACAGCACATGTTAGATGTTTTGGAGACAAAGTCAGAGAGGCTAGATTGAGATGGTTTGGACATGTACAGAGGATGGATAGTGAGTATATTGGTAGTAGGATGATGAGGTTGGAACTACCAGGCAGAAGGCCCAGAGGAAGACCAAAGAGAAGATTTATGGATGTGGTGAAGGCGGACATGAAGGTAGTTGGAGTAAGAGTATAAGAAGCAGAGTATTATAACAGTAAAACTGGTATTGTGTGTGTGTGTGTGTGTGTGTGTGTGTGTGTGTGTGTGTGTGTGTGTGTGTGTGTGCAAGAGAGAGAGAGTGTGTGTGTGTATGCGGGTGTGTAGTGTGTATATGTCTGGGTGTTTGCTGTGTATGTTTGTGCATTTGTGTGTGTGCTTATGTGAGTGTGAGTTTTTGTGAGAGAGTGTCTGCATGCACATATTTTTTTTGTGTGTGTGTGTGTGTATGTATTTGCATGTTCGTTTGTGTGCTTGGAAGCTGTCACGTAGAAAATTGGTGAACTTCCTCTGTGATGTCTCTTTCCCCCCCCCTCTCTCTCTCTCTCTCTCTTTCTCTTTCTCACACACACACACACACACACACACACACACACACACACACACACACACACACACAATACCAGTACCTTACTAATCAATTTCCTCAAATTCAATCAGGGATCGTCCTGCAGCACAGACGTAGATGGCCAGTTTGGGACCACACAGGATCAGGCCATGTAAGATGAGATGATTCCTCCAAATGACGCTAGAGGGCGAACAAACCTAGCAGTTCCTCAGCGCTCAGAACCGTCTTTAATGAGTTTGACTGACCCGCTCAGAAACGATGAAGCTTTTGGATAAATGGTTTTATATTTGTGTTTTAATCTTCTGATCCTGAGTGTAATTATATTCAAGATATATTCGTTAATATTCTAAAACCTGTATCATTGAGAGAAAAAAATAATTTTCATTATTAGAACTTCCATTCATCTCATTCCACTTGACACTTTCATTTAGAACATGCTACATGCTTGAATAAAACAAAATGAGTCTGACTGCATCAAAATAGTTTGTCACTTACTGTATGCAGCCTCATCATCATCATCATCATCATCATCATCATCACTGTCATCACCACCATCATCATCATCATCATCATCATCCCCATCATCATCATCATCACTGTCATCACCACCATCATCATCATCATCATCATCATCATCCCCATCATCATCATCATCACTGTCATCACCACCATCATCATCATCATCATCATCATCATCATCCCCATCATCATCATCATCACTGTCATCACCACCATCATCATCATCATCATCATCATCATCATCATCATCATCCCCATCATCATCATCATCATCATCATCATCATCATCATCACTAAAGCATGTGTTTTAAACTGTGTACCCCGTCACTCATCATAGGAACATTGTAACATTCATTCATTTATTTTCTGAACCGCTTCATTCTAATTAGGGTGGCATGGAGGCTGGGGCCCATCGCAGCCAACTCTTAAACGAGGGCACAGTACACCCTGGACGGATCGCCCAGCCATCGCAGGGCAGAGACACGCTGATGACTAGCTCCTGATTACCAAAGTCAGCAATGGTTCTTTTACCTGAACCGCCACATGGACAATGAGAAACACGGCCGGCTTTTGATAACCCAGTGAGCAGCACCGGGGATCGCTAACCCAGCACCATACCACCAGCCCACCACTGCCTGTAGTCTACATTAAAACCTTACCTGGGGTTTAAGGAGGCAGCTTGCTGCAGCGTTGATCCTCTGCACCTCGTCACATGTGCACTCAGATCTGCACCGTCCAGAGAACGTGCGAACTCGGAACCTCTCCCACACGAGAAAAGGATCGGTTCGGTATGCAATCTGCCTGGACTCCAGCGGTTACATGCAGAACTGTAAACTGCTGTGCGATTCTCGGTCTGCAAAATAAAAATACCTGGAATTTCTACTGTGGAAATCCATTTTTAATGCAGGATCTTTATTGCAAGCTCTGCGGTACCGTTTACACTTTGATTTGAAACTTCGGCGACAGAACAGCATCAAACATAAACAACAACAAAAAAGTCTTGATTCTTATCCAACAATGCAACCAAACTTTGTGCAGAAAGTTTTATTTATTTATTTATTTTTTATTATTTGGTCTGACATGGTGTCCGTGTCCGTGTGAGATCTTTCTTTTCATTCCTGATAATTATTTTTAATTAGGTCCAAAATGTGCATCATTAAAGTTGACCCAGTTTCAGTAAATGACCCATAATAATAAATAATAATTATTATTCCCCTCAGACTGGATGAATGTTATTGAAAACAAAAGTCCAATCGATGTTCCGTCTCGGTAATTATTCTGTGGCACCACCCCGCCTTCAGTGTACAATTATTGGCTGCTGCATGGTATCTCCACCACGAGGCGCTAACGATGCTCTCAAGCAGAAAAACAAATCTGTGCAAAATGCAAAAATGAAAGAAATACCTTTTTCCTTGGTGCATATGTGCAAGCATAATTAGTCAGGCTTCAAGACATTTGGAGAGTTGGCAGGAGATACAGTTCGCAATCACTGCGGCATTAAAAATATTCCAGCGCACATCTGTACTTGTGGTTTCTCATTTCCTACCAAGGGGTTTATGGGAAAGAACCAAAGCGGTGAAATCCGTTGAAAGATTAAAACTTTATCTTTGTTAGCCTTGGTGGTGTAAATAAAGGTCGTACTGTTTATGACCAATCAGGATGAGGCATGGGGATAAACATCATAATAAACATCTCAATGCGGTGCGCGGTCTCTGTATCAGTTCCTCAACTCAATGATTTGTCAATTCCGTTTTACATCTGGACTTTCTACTTTTTTTTTTTTAACTTTGGCGTTTGATATTCAAGTCCTGGCTTGTGCGATATGTCTTTGGTCCAATTCTTCATCGTAAACCTCTCTGACCGAGCCAAACTCTGATGTGATTCATTCTGCCAACAGGCCTGAAATTCTGCTGAGATTGCACTGTGTTCCTGACAGTCTAAAACCTTCGACCAGAAACGCCTTGACCGTCCGAATGATCCATGGCAGAATTGAGTTTAATGATGCTTAAAATATATTTTCTGTGCATCTCTTCCCTGCCTCCCACTTCAGGATAATTTCCTGTGCTGTAAGAGCCAGAGAGGAAATGGAACTCTCAGCTGGACAGGAACTGGAACATTTGCGATCCTCATATCTCCATCCCCCTGAGGGAACGTCCACCTGGACATGGTACATATCATATATGATAACCTATCTAACAGAATGTTATTGAGTTGAAACGTCTCTGGCTCATGATCCGCAACATAAAAGGGCTTCTGGGGTCGACTGACATCATCTTGTAAGCATTCTAGTCACTTCCATTGAAATATTTGGGAGCTCCGGAGGTTCCTTGAGTACAGGAGGGCGTTTGGTGACATTCTATTGCTGTGCATGAAGTACTATTTCTTCAGCAGCTAGCATGACCAAATTTGCATAAGTCCTCTGTCCATATTTTTGTGGGAGACTGCCTCCAGAAAACCACCACAATAGACTACTGTCCCATTCATGGTTCAAATTTATCAACCAGCTATGTTTACATTTACATTAATGAAGATCTACACACTTGAGAAAGACTAGAATGAGAGGAGAAGCACAGGTGATTGTCCCTGCTTAGTCCAGAAAGTTTTCCAGGGGGTTTTAAGATCTTGATGTGGTTAGGAATCAACTAGGATAACCAGCCTTGCTGGGATGCAGTTTTCGCTGATTTGCTCCCATCCATGCTGAGATCCAAGAAGACACATGGGTGTGAGAGGGCCGACAGGAGAGGGAAGTGGAATGTCATCATAGATTTAGTATCAGAAACCATGCTAGATATGACATCACCAAGGGACCTAGTATATCGGGAGAACTGAACGGTACCAAGAATTGAACCCTGGGGGGTGCCAGAAAAGAGTCTGCATGGAGCACATGTGGATGCCCCCCATCCTTGACCTGATATGAATGTATTACAAGGTAGGAAGTAAGTGTGCTTTGTGTAGGAAGCCTTTAGCATAAAATGTCAATATTATCTGTTTTAATTCCTTTACTCTTCGGTCTCTTTTTAATCCCTAATGATTAATTGAGCAATTTATTTAGTCAATTGCATCGAAGTAGAAAGTAAATTGTGTTAGTTGAAAGTCTGCCTTGAGACCTTGAGGCGTTTCAGCTGAATTTACTTGCATTTCGCTGTGTAGGCGTTTCTCAGGATCAGGCTTTAATTGCCTTGTAGTGCAGCTATGGCTTTAATTAGGATCACCACAGTTCCTCATGACCAGCTGTGAATTTACTAAAGCAAAAGTAGACAGTTTTAGTACTTTATACCGGATTTCTGAGAGCAGAAATTCCACACAGCTGTCATAACTTCACACAGAATCCTCTTGTGTAGCTCACACACAAAAAAATAATAATAAAAATGTTAGCATCCAAAGCTAGTTCCCAACACACCTGATGCAGGTGCTCTGGAGCCTGATTATTAAGCAGTTCACATAAGATAAATGGCAGATTAGAGACGAAGTCCTGGACTCATGCTCAAAGATTATAAAAGGTTCCGTTAGATCAAACTGTAAATGATATCTGTGACCCATGTGTCCCAGGTTTGATTTTAAACATCAGGGGCCCGTTGTTCAAAACATGGTTATTTTAATCACTGGTTTGACCCCTAACAGCTGGTTAAATTTTTAACCCGCCGTTAGCTAACCGACCGTTAAATCTGCGTTGTTCAAAGCAGGGTTAGTCACGTTGTTAGTTAACGTTGCCGTCAAAGTTAACAGTGTGATTAACATTACTGGTTAGCACTAAGGGGTCATTCAACATTTTCAACATTTTCCTAAGGGTACAAAACGTACTCTAGGGGGGAGGGGGTAAGATGTCTGTATATGCTTTTTAATATTATAAAAATGTCGATCAACAATAATACTTGCGCTCGTGAATATATTTTTTTATATTTATGAAAAATATATTTTTATATTTTTTATATTTTATAAATTTTTATATTTAAATTTATTTTTATATTTATAATATATATATATATATATATATATATATATATATATATATATATATATATATATATATATATATATATATATATATATGAAAATGTTGAGGTTCTCTTTGGGAGTAACTTGAGGATGGATAGGATCAGGAATGAGCACGTCAGAGGGACAGCACATGTAAGATGTTTTGGAGACAAAGTCAGAGAGGCTAGATTGAGATGGTTTGGACATGTACAGAGGAGGGATAGTGAGTATATTGGTAATAGGATGCTGAGGCTGGAACTACCAGGCAAAAGGCCTAGAGGAAGACCAAAGAGACGATTCATGGATGTGGTGAAGGAGGACATGAAGGTCGTTGGTGTAAGAGAAGAAGATGCAAAGGATAGGGTGAGATGGAGGCAGATGATTCGCTGTGGCGACCCCTGAAGGAAAAGCCGATGGGAAAAGAAAAAGAAGAAGAAGATATATATTTATATATATATATATATATATATATATATATATATATATATATATATATATATATACATATAAATAGTATGTCTTTGTTTGTGCTGTAAATAATGATTAATATTTGTTTGTGCCTTTGAATAGATAAATAACTTTAGCTCAATTTGTGAATGTATTTAGCACGTGTACTTGCAGATGTAGTTTGATATATATTTGACAATGCTTTTAGTTGAACTATAATATGAATAATATTTATATGCTGATTCGGCATCATGAATGCAGCGTTAGTCATGTACACCATCTTGCAAGTTAACCACACTGTTAAAAATTTAACGGCGGTCCTTAGGTGTGTTAACTTTATCGTCAAGTTACCAGTCTGTTAAAGTTAACCGAGTTTGGAACAACAAGATAACAGCAGGGTTAAATTTAACGGTCAGTTAACTCTACTTAACCAGTGGTTAAAAAAATAACCGTGTTTTGAACAACCGGCCCCTGGTGTTTTCTCCAGCTGTTAGTATTGTATCTAAGGTGTAAAGAATAAATAAATCATGACTCAAACTGGATAAATTAGTGGTGGGACTAATCTGTCAGTGACAATGTTAATCTGATGCTAATTTGCCAGTGATAATGTGACTCTCTCAACTAAAGATAAATATGAGAGCTTGTGGTACATTATTATTATTATTATTATTATTATTATTATTATTATTATTATTATTATTATTATTACATCTCAGTGGTCAAACATTGGGCAGAAAAAAAAAATCTTTGCAGAACCTTCACATTAAAAATATATATATATTTTTTGCCAACTATATTTATTCAATACGACTAATGATGCTCAAATCAAATATATAATTGCATCAGTTCAGACATTTTCTTAAATAAATAAAATACCAGAATCCTGGTGACACTGAGACACAGTTGTTAGCACGTCTGTCTTATAGTGAGAAAGTCTTGGGTTTGATTCTCAGGCTTACGGTGTTTCTGTGTGGAGGTTGCATGTTGGCTGATTGGCAATTCCAAATCACCAATAGGTGTGAGAGGGAGTGTGAACGTTTGTTTGTATGGTGGTGTTGCAATGTCTTTGCGAGTTGCTCAGGATGTATCCCACCCTTGGCCAGAGTTGACTGAGATAGGCATCAGCCTTCCCATGACCCTAATTTAAAAAGGATTAAGCGGCTTAGAAAATGAATGAACAGATTTCAAAATCACCTCCCAAAAATTATGTACATTTATTCATCTATAACTAATCACCTTCTTCAGTGCACACCAAGCTGATTGGCTCCCACATGTGATCAGTTGTAATCATTCAATTGATTCAGCATCAAGCTGAATGGAAGCTCTTCCTTTCTCATTGCAATTCCTGAAAGTGTAACTGAAAGAAAACAATCAACTATGTGTTGCAAAGCACTGTCAAAAGATCTCAGGGAAAACATTCAAAGACCTCGTTACTCCATAAGAACAATGAGAAGTTGGTGGGACAGTGGCACAATGGTTACCATGTCCTCCTCACAGCAGAAGTCCTGGGTTTGATTCCCAGCTTGGGGTGTTTCTTTGTAAAGTCTGCATGTTCTCCCCGTGCTTGTGTGGTGTTTCGGGCATGTCCAACCGGGAAGAGACCCCAGGGTCGACCTAGAACATGCTGGAGGAATTTTGTCTCTTGGCTGGTCTAGGAATGCCTTGGTGTCCCCCCGGAAGAACTGGAAGAAGTGGCTGGGAGAGGGATGTCTGGACCTAGGTTGCTTTCCTCCGCAACCCAACCCTGGAACAAGTGAAGAAGAAGATAATGATGATGATGATGATGTTGTTGACAGCTGATACAGGTGAAAGAGAAAACCAGGTGATGAAAGGAAAGGAGGTGAAGCTCTGTCAATAAGGACACGTATCTGATTATTTATACTTTATACAGATAAAGTTTACTGGTTCAGGTTTGAATCTACATCTGGCACCTGCCTGATTAATACAGACGTTTTGAACCTCTATTGTATTCTGAGCTTTTTTTTTGTTTGTTTGTTTTTTTCTGGATGCAGTGATGACTTTAGCTGCTGTAATGGACCTGAGAGCTGAACAATAAATTGAAAGCAGAGTAGAAACAAGCAGTTTTTTCTTCTTGATTAGAAACACAGAGACATTTTTTCCTCTTTTGCCAAGTATGCTCATAGTTTTTCTTAAATTACTTCTGGTCCTGTTTTCATTTAGTACGACGCCTCCAGGAGCCCAGTGGTGCAGCGCAGCTCTAAAACAGCTTCCTAATGCTAACTGTCTAATGCTGTGGGGGGGCGGCATATACTGTGCCAAATAATAGGGAGCAAAGCAGACTGGTGTGGGTAAAATACAGGGGTGGAGAGCAGAATAATTCCAGTCAATGACACATGGAGACAAAACATCCTTGAACGAGAAAAGAAAAAAGGGAAACGATGCACATGAGGGCAATCAAGCTGTTTATATATATATATATATATATATATATATATATATATATATATATATATATATATATATATATATATATATAGAGGATTTTCTGAGTAGATCCTTCCGTAGGAGAGTGCTCAATACTTTTGGTAGAGCAAATAAACAAAAATAAAGGACAGGACAAAGACTTTCTATTGAAACTCCATTTATCACTACAGATCTGTTTCGAGGGGTGGTGAAACCAATCTTCTATAATCACCTGAAGAGAGGATGGTTTCACCACCCTCGAAACAGATCTGTAGTGATAAATGGAGTTTCAATAGAAAGTCTTTGTCCTGTCCTTTATTTTTGTGTATATATATATATATATATATATATATATATATATATATATATATATATATATATATATATATATATATATATGTGTGTGTGTGTGAATAAAAATACACTAAAAGGTTAAATACTCAGTTTAATCTAATTCAATATAAACTTCAGCATTAATGCAGGTAATTTCTGCTCTCTCTCTCTCTCTCTCTCTCTCTCTCACACACACACACACACACACACACACACACACACACACACACACACACACACGCACACACACACATATATGAGTCAACTTTTGAAGGACGTTAATCATTAGCAGTCTGTATCAATAGCACTGGAGATCTCCAGGAATGAAATTCTTCATCTGTCTGATGGATCCTAAAGAGGATATTCAGTTTCATTCAGGATATGCAGATTGAAGATGGTCATAAAAATGGATAAATAAAACATGGACCAAAAGTCTGGCTTGGCTGATATCAGCTGCTTTTATTCCTGCAGTTACATAAGAAATAAAATACACTGTTGTAGTTTATCTCGCCATCGCACTCATGATGGGCATCCTACTAGACGCTGACCTGATTCTATGTGGCTATAATTTGAAGAAAGACTAACAGGAATTGTATTTAGGAATGGGACTGATGTTAGTTTACATGATCTCCTCCACCTAATGGTTATGCTGGGACGTGCCTGGTATAGTGTTTGGTGTCTAATCAATGGGTCACTATGGTAGCCATTAAGGCTGTTCTGGATATTGAACTGAAACGCCATTGGCTGATGGCACTCTGGTAAAGAAAACCTCAGCGGTGGTGCAGGTCAAAGTGTTAAACCTTTCTATCGTTCTCCAAGAACATCT
>CM045730.1:71250346-71272846 GCA_024760905.1 Plotosus lineatus
ACAAGGTTGTCACTGTCCCCCCAGTGCAGCTAACTGGGTTATCAAAGGCGGGCCATGTCTGTCACTGTCTATGGTGAGAGGTTGATGTAAAAGAACCATTGCTGACTTTGGTAAAGAGGAGCTGCAAAGTCGTCAGCGTGTTTCTGTCCCTTGCTAAAAAGGGTTGTGACAGGAAGGGCATCCGACGTAAAAACCTCTGCCAAATCAAATGTGCGAATCAGATGATTCACTGTGGCGACTCCCGAGTAAAAAAAATGGGAAAAAGCCGAAAGGAAGACAGACAGAGAGGGATCGGGTGATCCTTGCACATTCAGGCTGGTTAGACTCATTATTATGATTATTATTATTATTCTTTTCCTTTCGGCTGTTCCCTTCAAAGGTCACCACAGCAAATCATCTGCCTCCATCTCACCCTGTCCTCTGCATCTTATTCTCTGACTCCAACTACCTTCATGTCCTCCTTCACCACATCCATAAATCTTCTCTTTGGTCTTCCTCTCGGCCTTCTGCCTGGTAGTTCCAACCTCAGCACCCGACTACCAATATACTCACTATCCCTCCTCTGCACATGTCCAAACCATCTCAATCTAGCCTCTCTGACTTTGTCTCCAAAACATCTTATATGTGCTGTCCCTCTGATGGACTCATTCCTGATCTTATCCATCCTTGTTACTCCCAAAGAGAACCTCAACATTTTCATCTCTGCTACCTCCAGCTCTGCCTCCTGTCTTTTCCTCAGGGCCACTGTTTCTAAACCATACAACATCTCTGGCCTCAACACCGTCTTGTACACTTTTCCCTTCATTCTTGCCGATACCTTCCTATCACACATCACACCAGACACTTTTCTCCAACCATTCCAACCTGCCTGCACACGCTTCTTCACCTCTATTCCACACTCTCCATTGCTCTGGATTGTTGAGCCTAAGTACTTAAAATCCTCCACCTTCTTTATCTCTGCTCCCTGTAACCTCACCGTTCCTCTTGGGTCCTTGTCGTTCACACACATGTATTCTGTTTTACTGAGGCTAACCTTCATTCCCCTCCTTTCCAGGGCATACCTCCACCTCTCTAGATTTTCCTCCACTTGTTCTCTGCTCTCACTACAGATCACAATGTCATCTGCAAACATCATAGTCCATGGAGAATCTTGTCTCACCTCGTCTGTCAGCCTGTCCATCACCATAGCAAAAGAAGAAGGGGCTCAGAGCTGACCCTTGATGCAGTCCTTCCTCCACCTTGAACTTGTCTGTCACTTCTACATCAAACCTCACCACTGTCTTACATCTCTCATACATGCCCTGCACCACTCCAACATACTTAATTCACATTTTTATATGTGGCATTGGTTTTACATCGGATTCCCTTCCTGACACAACCCTCTGCATTTATCCGGGCTTGGGACCAGTGTGAGGAAGATGCAATGCCTGCCCCCCCCCACGGCTGCATTAATTATTATTAATTCATACAAATATACCATAAAATGTCTGATGGTTTATGTTACCTCAACATATTATTGAATGCACTGTAGTTAAACATACACACACACACACACACACACACACACACACACACACAAACACACACACAGACTCTCTTCTCCCAAAGACGGATAATTGTGTAATAAGACACACATGCTTGGGTGCATTCCTGTGTAAAACGGTTAGCCTGGGATTTAGTGCTCACGGCTCTCATCAGTCCACAGAAGTCGAAGTGACTATAAATTATTTTCCGTCGTTTAACTAGTAGCACATTGAGTTCTGTCACGCCGAGTAAAGCAAGAACGATTCATATATTTGTTTTATTCATTTACTGTATTCATTTTCTGGCTGCATGATGAGGGGAGCACTCACAGCAAGAAAGTCCTGGGTCCAAGTCCAAGCTCAGAGAGGGTGTATCTGTAGTCTGGAGTTTGCACGTTCTCCTTGTGTATGCGTGGGGTTTTATTCAAGTACTCCCGGTTCCTCCCATGGTCCAAAGACATGCACATCAGGCCAAGCTGATTATGACACACCCTGCCTTCGCCCAGAGTCGGCCAAAATGAGGCTCCAGCCTTCTCACGTCCCTTGCAGTATTAGGTAGTTAGGCGAATGAATGAATGAATGAATCAATGAATGGTTCTAGGTGACTGTTCATGTCCATCCTGAGGAAACATCTGGTACTGTCAGAATAGTTTGATATTTTCCACATTAACAGTCCTGCCATGTGAGGTTCCGCCCACACAAATACCTCAATCCAGCTTCTGGACTAGCATTACCAAAAAAGGATGTGGAGCTCAGCATCATAATGCTGGACAAACATCTCAAAACTCCTAGGAAAGACACTTCTGAGTACAGATGATACTCGTGAATCATGTGATTTGAATCAGCTGAGCAGATTAACGATTGGTTTTAGTTGATGAATTCATCTAAGTTATTCATTCATTTATTCATTATATTTGCTGACTCTCCTGATCCCCGTAGTGTCACGAGAAGGCTGGAGCCTACCTTTGCCGACTCAGGGTGAAGGTGGGGTAAAACCTGAACAACTCACCACACCATCAAAGGCAGAGCCACACACAAGCATTCACTCTTTGATTTGGAGCAGCCAGTTAGCCTCATGTGCATATTTTGGACTATGGGAGGAAACTGAAGTACCCAGAGCAACCTATACAAGCACAGGAAGAACATGCACACTATATAAAGAAACACCCTCACCGAGCTCGGGACTCGACCCCAGGACCTGTTTTCTGTGAGGCAGACGTACACAGCCACACCATCCTGATTCGTCTAAATAACCTCAGGAAGAACCGACTGTGGGCTTTTCTTCAATATTCAATGGATTGGTGGAGTGTGGATCTTCCGGTCCAATGAACATAAGCATCTCTTTTTCTGAGATTCTCATAAATAAGTGTTATTTACCCTACAATACGCTCCTGCATGTCCGGAGAACATCAGATGCTAACCCACATTTCAATACAGTACACCACCAACAGATAGGCAGCATGGTGGCGCAATGGTTAACATGTCCGCCTCATAGCAAGAAGGTCTTGGGTTTGATTCCCAGCCTGGATGATTCGGTGTGGAGTTTGCATGTTCTCCCCGTGCTTGGGCAGGTTTCTTCCAGGTACTCTGGTTTCCTCCCATGGACCAAAAACATGCACAGTAGGCTAATTGGCTGTCCCAAGTCTCCCCTAGGTGTTAGTGTGAACGGTTGTATGAATATTGCTCGTCTCCCCACAACTCTAATTAGAATTAACTGGCTTAGTGAATGAATGGATACAGTGCAATCTGATTTGTCCTTTATGTCAGGATTATATATATATATATATATATATATGTGTGTGTGTGTAGTATATACATGCGCACCTTGGTGCTGCCCGGAGAGCAGTTTGGAGTTAGGTGCCATGCTCAAGGGCACTGCAGCCATTGATGTGGAGGAAAAGAAGGTGCAGGTCAGTCCTCCATCACCTCATATTTTTCCTGCTGGTTCAGGAATTGAACCAACAACCTCTCGGTCCCAAGGCCGCTTCTCTGACCATTAGGCTATGGCTGCCTCCGATCGTGATAAATGTATTATTCACAGACAATAAAAATATAAAAAATGATTTTGAATAAATTATGATTGAATCAAAATGATGGAGAATAAATGTTTCTTAATGCAGACGGTGCTATTAGGATGCACTTTGAAATTAGAAATAAACCCTAATAATCTCATTTTAGTTTGTTTTTCATGTCTCTGTGAGGTATCTGATTGAGTTCGAAAGGCGTGTCACCCCATTAGCCACCTGTGATGATTTCTTCTCTGAGCAGATCCTCAAAGCAGATCATTAAACTCATGGTTGATGAAACTCGTGGCCTTCTGAGTCATAGTGGAGTGGGGAGCAGGACCGGCGGCCATGCTGCAGGGGCTGGCGGCCATGCCACGGGAGCCGAAAACAACACCGGGGTGGATCCCTTTTAAAGTGCGCGAGAAAACGACAACCGCCTCACAGACTAGGCTGGTGATTCCACGCAGCCCAGAGACACAGACAGACGGTGTGCAGGGTGGCACAGACACCATCAAGTCGGGCCCTCCAGCTCTCATTGGAGCGATTTGCAGCTGAGTGCGAAGCAGCCGGGATGAAGATCAGTACCTCCAAGTCCGAGGCCATGGCTCTCAGTCGGACAATGGTGGAATGCACCCTCCGGGTCGGGAATGAGGTCCTGCCCCAAGTGGAGGAGTTTAAGTATCTTGGGGTCTTGTTTACGAGTGAGGGAAGGATGGAGCGAGAGATCGACAGACGGATCGCTGCAGCCTCTGCTGTTAAGCGGTGCCTGTACCGGTCCGTCGTGGTGAAGAAGGAGCTGAGCCGCAAGGCGAAGCTCTCAATTTACCAGTCGATCTACGTTCCAACCCTCACCTATGGTCACGAGCTTTGGGTAATGACCGAAAGAACAAGATCACGGATACAAGCGGCTGAAATGAGCTTCCTTCGCCGGGTGGCGGGGTTCTACCTTAGAGATAAGGTGAGAAGCTCCGCCATCCGGGGAGAGCTCGGAGTAGATCCGCTGCTCCTCCCCATTGAGAGGGGCCAGTTGAGGTGGCTCGGGCATCTGGTCAGAATGCCCCCCGGACGCCTCCCTGGTGCGGTGTTTCGGGCATGTCCAACCGGGAAGAGACCCCGGGGTCGACCTAGAACACGCTGGAGGGATTATGTCTCTCGGCTTGTCTGGGACCGCCTCGGTGTCCCCCCGGGAGAGTTGGCGGAAGTGGCTCGGGAGAGGGACGTCTGGACCTCTTTGCTAAGGTCGCTGCCCCCGCGACCCGACCCTGGACTAAGCGGAAGATGATGATGATGATGATGATGATGATGATGATGATGATGATGATGATGATGACGTTTTCATTTTGGGTTTTAGGTTTCAACAAAAAAGAAGGTCAAGTGCCAACTGCTTAACTTTCTACTGGGCCAATCGAAAATAGCCGTCAACCTGAGCAGTAAAAGAAAAGTGGAGGGTTCACTCAACTGAGATGTAAAAACGATTTTAATCAGAATGATAAAGAGCAGGTTGATGGTTGATTTTAATTATTATACTTTATTATAATTATGTTTTAATTTATCCATCTTGCTCTCTCTCTCTCTCTCTCTCTCTTTCACGCTCACACACACACACACACACACACACACACACACACACACACACACACACACACACACACACACACACACATCTGCTCAGTGTTCCTTTTCAATCCAGCTGCAGATAACACACCATGATCCTCCTGTGACACAACACATTGCCAACCTTTCCTGAAACAAAACACAACTTTCTGGGTCTGTGGTCTCTCGTGGTACCGACATGTTGGGACATGATTCTGTTTATTTTTACATTATATTTGGGAAAAAATGACACCACCACCTAAAGAACCGAAGATCAAGCGAAGCAACTGAGCATACATTATAGTTTTCATTTAAAAAAAAAGATGGAAATGCTAGAAACACTTCCACTGATCTAAGTGGTGTCCTGATGGGCTTAGTTTTTTTTTTCTTTTCTTCTTTCTTTTTTTTCTTTTTACTGAGCAAGTCTTGTTGGAGTTCAGATGACTTATGAATCTAGTAATGCTAATTAAGCTAATTATGGAATATGACAATTATTATTATTACTATTATTTTTTTAATTAATTATTTTTTTTTTCTGTATAAGAACATTAGCTATTAGCAATGATTTGTCCTATAGTCCACTGCTATTAGCTTAGGATCTGGCTAAGTTAGCGGATGTAATGATGCTACCAAATGAGTTCACAGTCCCAGTGTATGAATATTTTCTTTGCTATATAATTATGCTGCTTCTCAGTAATTTAACTAGAAGGTTAGCTAATGATGCTAACTATAGCGCTAAGGAAAACTCTTACCAGCTAATACGTTGTTGTTTTGGAGTTAGCAAGCCTTCAAATATTCCAGTTTTGATGTTGTGTTTAAAAAAAATTAACAGGTGATTTCCGTATGCAGCAGTAACTTATTACTAATAAATGTACCCAACAAGAAACTGAGGCTAACAGCATGAGGGAGGCGTGGGATGGAATGAAACCCATCACAGACTGCAATTCAAACCCACAGGGGACCGTACATCCCAGACCTGTTCAAACCTCAGACCTCCAATACAACTTGGAGTACTGCCATGTGCAGAAGTTTGCAGATGGCTCTGATATAGGCTGTACCAAGAGTGGACAGGAAGTGGAGAACAGGAAAGTAATAAAAGACTGTGCTTCATGATGCGACTCCAACCACCTGCACTTCAATGCCACCAAAACAAAGGAGATGATGGTGGAGTTCAGAAGACTCTGTCCACACCCAGAGTCAGTGACAATCAGAGGGGATCAGGTGGAGATTGTGCAGACATACAAATACATGGGTGTGCAGCTGAATGGAAAACTGTACTGTACTGCAGTACCCTGGACACAGTGATGGTCTGTGCAACAAAGGACAGAGGCGTCTTTATTTCTTTACTTCTTCAGAAGGCTCGTATCCTTCAACATCTGCAAAAAAAAAAAAAAAAAACAGCAGCAGATGTTCTATCAGACCGTGGTGGCAAGCGCCTTCCTTTACACGGTGGCCTGCTTGGGGAAGAAGAAGAAGGACACCTCAAGACTCATTAAGAAGCAGGACACCTCACGACTGGACAAACTGGTAAGGAAGGTGAACTCTGTAGCCGGGACGGAACTACACCGTGTAACATCTGTGGCAGAGCGATTAGCACTAAGTCAGCTCCTGTCAATTATAGAGAATCCATTGCATCTACTGCATCCACTGTACTCCGTCATCACTGCACAGAGGAGCAGCACCAGTGCCAGGCTGCTGTCACTGCTCTGCTCCGCTGAGAGACTGAGGAGATCGTTCCTCCTCCAGGCCATCACACATTTAACTCTAGCATGGGAGAGATGCTAGCACAATACATGTGCACACACACACACACACACACACACACACACACACACACACACACACACACACACACACACACACACACACCTGCCTTGCACTGCTTCACTCACTGCACACCTAACTAAACATGTTTACCCTAGACTTTTTACAATTTTTTGCACTAGACTGCCAATTACCAGGAAAATAATTACCAGGCACTGCAACATCGCCTCCCCAGTGCAGCTTACTGGGTTAGCAAAGACAGGCCATGTCTCTCATGTCTCTCACTGTGGGAGGTTCATGTAAAAGAACCATTGCTGACAATTTGTCAAGGGGAGCTGCATAGCCGTCAACGTGTTTCTGCCCTACGATGGCCTGGTGAGCTGTTCAGGGTGTACTCTTCCCTCACAGAGATGTATGCCAGCCTCCCCACAACCCTAATTAGGATTAAGCAGGTCAGAAAATGAATGAATGAATGAATAAACATGGCCGGCCTTTGATAACCCAGTTAGTGCACTGGAAGGTCATCGGAGTTTTATTAATCTCTGCACCATTACAGCTCATCATCATCATCATCATCATCATCATCATCATCATCATTTTCTGTCACCGCTTAATTCTAATTTGGGTCGTAGGGAGGCTGGCGCCCATCTCAGCCAACTCAGGGCGAGGGCAGAGTACACCCTGGACAGCTTGCCAGGCCATTGCAGGGCGGAAAAATGTTGATTTAGCTATGCAGCTACTTTTGTCAAAAGTCAGCATTGTTTTTATTTATTTATTTATTTATTTTGTTATGCTTCACACCATAGACAGTGAGAGACATGGCCAGCCTTTGATAACCCAGTTAACTGCACTGGGGGGACAACGACAACCTTGTGGAGAGTGGTACTCGAAACAATATCCTGACATAACCCTTTAGCCAAGGACAGAAACATGCTGATGGCTTTGTAGCTCCTCTTTACGAAAGTCAGCAATAATTCTTTTACATGAACCTCTCACCACAGACCGTGAGAAACATGGTCGGCCTTTGATAACCCAGTTAGCTGCACTGAGGGATATATATTATATATACACACCGATTTATTTGTATCTTGTCTCCTCCCCCATGTTAACTTGATTCTGTTGCGGTCTTGTCTCCGCCCATGCTACATCTGTTGTGGTTCCATAAAGTAAACGAATAGTCTGAAAAATATGAAGATGTGTTTTTACACTCTTGTATCTTGCACTAACCCCATGTCATATCACAACAGTAGATCTCTGTATAACTCACTGAAATTCTCCCAGTCCCAAAACAAATGTTTTTGTGGTTCAATTGTAATAATTCAAATCAGTTAATTCTAAGTCCTGGCAGCCAGGACCAGCCCTGACACAACCGTGGACTGACTTTTATTAGCTGGCTGGCTTACCACATACACAACTCTTTCCAGGTGTGACATCATCCTTCATTAATTCACGTGTATGATGTAGCGTTTTCGAGCTCCTGTGCTTATGTTCCGATTCCACGGTGGTTGTATCAGCCGTGCCGTCGTTACTCCTTTTACTACGTTTATTACTCTAGCGAGAGGATCGCATTCCACACACCAGAATAAAACTTCCCCTTAAACAGACACTAACAGACTGTCCGCTCTCGCTCTCACGGCCTGCAAATCGAACTGGAAGGATGACTGATGGTTTTAAGAGCAAGGCGAATGTTTTCAATGCACCGACTGAGTCACTGAGAGAAAGAACAGAGGATTTTCTAGAAAACACTTTTTAGTGTGGAATTCTACTTGAATCATCAGGACACACCCTGAACATGACCTCAACTCAATCTTGACATTTTAATGACTGACAGTAGGTGGGACATCTGATTCTGTGCAAAAGAAAGCTGTCAATTAACGAATAACTAATAAACACTACCTATGGTGTCACATTTATCTCACATGTATCTCCTATGTCTCATAATGTTTAACTGGCCAAACTATCTGAGTTTCTTTTTTTTAAGTTTGATGCTTTATTGCTTTTATTTGTCTCATTGATTTTTAAATGGTCTCATATGCGCATGGTTTGTCTCATTAATGTATTATTTGTTATTTTTCTCACCTGCACATAGTTTGTCTCAGCAGTGTGTTAGTATCTCACCTGCTTATAGTTTGTCTCAGTACTGTTTTATTTGTCTCACCTGCTCATAGTTTGTCTCAGTACTGTTTTATTTGTCTCACCTGCTCATAGTTTGTCTCAGTACTGTTTTATTTGTCTCACCTGCTCATAGTTTGTCTCAGTACTGTTTTATTTGTCTCACCTGCACATGGTGTATCACAGTAGTGCCATATTTACTCACTTGTTCATAGTTTCTCTCATTAGTGCCTTATTTGTCTCATCTGCTTAAAATTTTATAGACAATAGTCCCGTTTGTTAGATCTGCTCATAGTTTCTCTCAGTAGTGTTTTATATGTCTCAACTGCGAATAGTTTGTCTTAATAGTATGCTATTAGTCTCACCTGCATATTATTTGTCTCTGCAGTATTGTGTTTCTCTCACCTGATCACAGTTTGTCTCAGCCATGTCTCATTTGTCTGACTTACCCATAATTTGTCTCAGTAGTGTTTGGTTTGTCTCACATGCTTCCTTAATGTCTCAATAGTATTTGATTTGTCTCAGCTGCAGATCATTTGTCTCAAATGTGTTAAATTTGAGTAATCTGCACTCTTTCTAATTATTATTTAATATGACATGCATGTGGTATATATATATATATATATTTTTTTTTTTTTTTTTTTTTTTTTTTTTACACCTGGGCCTAGTGGCTCATCAGGCCGGTGCTTATCCCCAGTTTCTGTAGCATGAAGCCACCAGGAGTTCATCTCCTACTGGATGCGACGCTAGTCCATCGCAGGTTCCCTTCCCAGTATATTTTTACTGGTACCCATTTATACTGCTGGGTGAACAGAGGCACACTTGTGGTTAAGACCTTGCCCAGGGGTCTACACCACCGGCCCCACCAAAATTACTCTTAATTGTGTTTAATTTGTTTGGTGTGGAGTGTGTTTTAGCTGCACAGAGTAATTTCTATTATTAGTATTTAATTTGTCTCATGTACCGATTGGTAGTCTCATGTGGTTGAATTCATATAATTTCATGTCATTCATTTAATTGGTCTCTTGTGCGTGTGCTTTCTCATTAATATTGTTTTTGCATCACCAGTGGCTCATTTATCTCTCTTGGGTTGGAGAATTTTTCATTTATACTCCACTTGCCTTTCTAACCTTAGTGTATCTCACCTGTGGCTCATTCACTTCCATGTGTTCCACATGGCTCAGTTGTGTCCAGCCTCTCTCTCCTGTGTCTCATTTTTTCTCGCATGAGGATTTGCTACCATTGTTTTCTCAGCCACTTTTGTTTTGTTTTTTATGCATCGGATTGTTTCTTGGTTTATTTGTTTCCATTTCATCTGCTTTTGTATTGTTTGATTCTTTTTAAGTCTATGTATAATTACTTCTCTCTAGCAGATTATACATTTATAAAATAAAATGATGTGTTTGTTCATCTGGGAGCTTCATGGTGTTGGATTCTGATCTGATGAAGCATCATAAATGAAAAAAACAATAGAGATAAAAACAATCAGGCTTTATATGAAAAATATTTAACACACACACACACACACACACACACACACATGTACAAGTACACACACACACACACACACACACACACACACACACACACACATGTTTGTCATACTAGTCGACGTGACAAAGGTATAAAACTATTTCTTTTCAACAATTATTGATTGACAAAATTGTGTCTACAGTGGTAATAAATAACTGCCTCTTTGGTTCAGAAATGTACCCCATGTTCTCCAGATGTTTTTTCTGGAGGCGCATACTGGAATCTTTTTTATTTTTACAGAGGCTTTTAGGTCACATATTTCCTCCAGTCCAAAGCTGAACTGAGCAATTCAAATAAAAATTAAAAAGGGAAAAAAGATCTGTGGCTCATAAAACTCTTGAAGAAAAGTAAAAGTCGTCTTTTGGAGAAAAGAAAAAAAAAAAAATCAGAAATCAGTACCATGCTTTAAATCTTCTTAATTTGACTCCAGGCTTTGTTTTATTTTAAATAAATTTAAATTAAATTTCATCACAAGATTTAAAGATATTTCCTGTTCTCAATGTATTTGTTTCGCTGATCTCGATCTCAATTCATGACTAAAGAATTCTGAAAAAAAAAAAAAAATCACAGAGTGTAAGGTTCCTCCACCACTCAGAAACAGGTTATTATAACTTGACATAGTTATAATCAAATGTCTCCACCTAGTGTGTATCAGATGAACATTTTAATCATGTTGATTAAAGAGCGGAATTTTTGAAGATGTCAGAATGTTTTTCAACACTATTCCACAAACAATTGACCTAAATTTAATAGATTCTCTCCAGGTTCAAGTCCCACACCTCCACAGACTTTAATGAAAGTCAGATCAGTAATTTTTGTAAATCAGAAAAAAACAACCTGCAATAACTACTTGTTAAAAAGCCTTTGGTAAATCTCTGAATGCAGGTTTTGATTAGATCTGTTCTGTATTACTGGATGACGCTGGTGAATCTATAACACCCCCCCCCCCCCCGCTGTGCTTAATGGTGGCACTAAAAAATATGTTTAAGTGTAAACACAGTAACATTGCACTGGTTTAAGTAAAATAATACATGGAATACATATATTTTAATGAGGGAATGAAAGCAATATGTCTCCTTTTTATTGGTATTATATGTGAGGCAAATTTTCATATTAATAGTACTGTATTATCTAGTAAAGTAGGGGCAGTGGTGGGCTAATGGTATAGGGCGCTGGATCGCTGATCCTAAGGTTGGGGGTTTGACTCCCAGTCTCTACAAGGTTGTCACTGTCCCCCCCCAGTGCAGCTAACTGGGTTATCAAAGGCCGGCCATGTCTCTCACTGTCTATGGTGAGAGGTTCATGTAAAAGAACCAATGCTGATTTTTGTAGAGAGTAGCTGCAAAGCCGTCAGCGTGTTTCTGTCCCTTGCTAAAGGGTTGTGCCAGGAAGGGCGTCTGGCATAAAAACGTATGCCATATCAAACGTGCGAATCGCTGCGGTGAGATCTGATAAAAGGAAACAGCTGAAAGGAAGTCTCTCACCTCTATCTAGTAAGGTATTTTTTACTGTATACAGTGTACAATGAAGTGCATTATGTTTTTTTATGTAGTTGTTGTTGTTTGGCTGTTTGTACACTTTAAGAAGTTTACTTTCATGTCTGAGGGCAGTCAGAATCCGATTCTATCACCAAGTGAAGAATGAGATACTTTGTGCAGCATCGGGTCAGACCACTGGTTTATATTCGCTCAGAGTTTTTCATCCTGATTGTGATTTTAAACACATTCCTGCAATGTGAGTTAACATCCGCCTGCCTGCCCGAGGATTTTGTATCACAGAGAAACTTAGTGACACAATATCCAGTAGAATGAGATGAACAAAGACTAATCCAACCACGCACTCAGTAAACAGAGAGTTCAGGAGCAACAAACTGCTACTACTGGGCCCTTTGTTATGGTTGGTGGCTTTTAACGCTCTTTTTCTCTCCCTATGCGCTGCAGGCACTTTCGAGGGGCGCAGCTGTCATACGCAGGCGAAATCTGGAGAGTGCACCTGATTCCTTTCAGCCATCAACGGGCTATAAAGATGAGCGGCGCGCTCCCCCCAGTGTCAGAAGACTGTTCCCTCCATGCGATCCCATCTCCCCGTAATCTTTCTGGCTCCTGGTTCCCAGCTCCGTGCTCAACTTATTCCCGCTTTGATATTTCTTCTAGCGATTTTGGTTTTCGTATTTCCCCTCACCTCTACAGTGATCATGATTTCCCGTTCTCCAGTGCCTGCCCTGTGTTTAATAAAAGTCATAATATCATTGTATATGGTTTCCTGCCTCTTTGGGTCCGATTGAAATGTTCCCAGCGTCACAGAATCTTCTGGCCTTAAAAATGGACCCAGCAGAGACCGCCCAACTCCAGCAGGCATTGTCCCACCAGGGAATCCTGTTGGGACAGCATGACTGCACCCTGCACCAAATTGTGGACAGCCTCCAAAGATTAACCACCAGCATGGTGCAGCTCAGCGGAAGGATGGACGCCATCGCCACCCAACTTACCGCCACAACTCCGCCCACTCACCCTTCACTCTCCGCATCGGCGGCATCGCCAGCCCTACTCCCCGTGAGAGCCGCTCATCCCCACACCAGCAAAGCATCCGGGCACGATCAGCTCATGTACGCAGTTCCTCCACCAGTGCTCGCTAGTCTTCAGCCAGCAGCCACTCACATACACCACCGACCAAGCCAAGACCACGTTTATGATGAGCCTACTCACAGATCAAGCCTCGTCCTGGGCACTAGCGGTTGCCACCCATATCCTGGAGTAATGCTCGCACTTCAGTCAGTTCGAGCTGGAGATGAAGAGAGTCTTCGATCATTTCGATGCCTTAGAAAGCGGCTGGAATGACCCCGCACTCCGGAGGGCCTTCCTGCAGGGGCTGAACGAGAGGCCGAAGGACGAACTCATGGCACGAGATGAGACAGCGACGCTGGAAGATCTGATCTCCTTGACTACGAGGCTTGAGAACCGGCTAAGAGAGAGAGAGACAGATCCCAGGAAGAGCGGATTAGCCTCGTCTACCCGTGTCCGATCACTTCTGTGAGGCCCAACGCTGCCTCACCTCGGACCTCCTCGCAGACTCCCACGAGCCCATGCAGCTGGACTGCACCAGACTGACAGCAGAGGAAAGGCATCAGCGACTGACCAAGGGCCTTTGCATTTACCGCGTGGAAAAGGAGCATTACCTCGCCCAGTGCCTAGCGCGGCCGGGTCCGAGAGCTAGGAGAGAAGCAACAATGAGAGAACCCTTCAAGTTGCTCGGGAAGCGCCTGCAGGTTCAAGGTACGCTGCACTCTGCCCAACATACCCACTCAGTCAACGTATTCATCGACTCAGGCGTCGACGCTAATTTCATTGACTCGGTGATGGTTGAGCGCCACGACCTACCCATATATGAACTTGAAACCCCTAAGGAGGTAGTAGCCATTGACAGCCAACTCATAGCTCGTGTCACTCACAAAACAAAGCCTGTCAAGCCCAGTCTATTTGGTAATCACCATGAATGTTTGGAGCTATTTGTTCTCTCTGCCCCTCTCTCTCCCCTAGTGCTGGGGTAGCCATGGCTGCAGACCCACAAACCTCACATTGACTGGTGCTCGCTCAACATATGCAGCTGGAGTGACTACTGCCTCCAGCACTGCCTACTGGCGGCCGTACCCCCCCGAAGTTTCACAAACTCCGGTCAACCTGGAAGATATGGACTTGACTGGCGTCCCGAGGGAATACCACAATTTGAAAGAGGTGTTCAGTAAGGACCGGGCCCATTCACTACCATAAGATAAGATAAGATAAGATCCAGCTTTATTAATCTCACAATGGAGAAATTCACTGTTACAGGCTCTTGAGGTACCATCAGTAGGGGGTGCAAAAATAGATACAAGTACAAACATACACACATACATATATATTATATAAGTAAATAAATAAATAGATACATAAATAGTATAAATTAATAAACAATAAAAGAAAAGAATGGAGCAACTTTATAGACTGGCCTATATTAAAGTGTAATGTATCTGAGTGCAGAGTAGATGGGTTGATATGGTTGACAGTCAGTGGGGTAGATGTGGTTGATTAAAGTGCACGGGGTTTTTATTGCACATAACCGGTATTTTCACAGACAGTTACAAAGTGGCGTTGTACAGTCTGACAGCGGTGGGAATGAACGACCTGCGGTAGCGCTCCTTCCTGCACTGAGGATGCCTCAGTCGTCCACTGAAGGAGCAGCTCAGCTCCTCTACAGTCTGGTGCAGTGGGTGAGAGCTGTTGAACAGGATGGATGTGAGCTTTGCTACCATCCTCCTCTCACTCACCTCCTCCACAGAGTCCAGTGGGCAGCCGAGGACAGAGCTGGCCCTCCTGACCAGCTTGTTCAGTCTCTTCCTGTCCCGCTCTGTGCTGCCCGGGGCCCAGCAGATGGCAGCGTAGAGGATTGCAGATGCTACCACAGAGTCATAAAAAGTCCTGAGCAGAGGTCTGCATACGCCGAAGGACCTGAGTCTCCTCAGAAGGTGGAGGCGACTCTGGCCCTTCTTGTACAGGGCGTTGGTGTTGTGGGACCAGTCCAGTTTATTGTTAAGGTGAACACCCAGGTACTTGAAACTGTCCACTGTCTCAATGTCCTGTCCCTGGATGTTCACTAGTAAGTGTGTGTGTGTGTGTGTGTGTGTGTGTGTGTGTGTTCGAGTGCTTCTCCTGAAGTCGACCACCATCTCCTTCGTCTTCCTAGTGTTCAAGCACAGGTGGTTGCGCTCACACCAGTCCACGAAGTCGACGATGACCGACCGGTACTCCAGCTCGTTCCCCTCTGACACACGGCCACGATGGCGGAGTCGTCCGAGAACTTCTGGAGGTGGCAGCTGTTTGTGTTATATATGAAGTCCGAGGTATAGATGTTGAAAAGGAAGGGTGAGAGGACGGTGCCCTGCGGTGCCCCCGTGCTGCAGACTACCACCTTTGACTTACAGCCGCGCAGCCGCACGTACTGTGGACGGTTAGTAAGGTAGTCAATAATCCAGGCAGCAAGATGCCCGTCCACTCCCACGTCCTCCAGCTTCCCCCGCAGACGCGCTGGCCTGATGGTGTTGAAGGCGCTGGAGAAGTCAAAGAACATGACCCTCACAGCGCTGCTGGCGATCTCCAGGTGGGTTAGTGCCCGCTGCAGAAGGTAGATGACGGCGTCTTCTACTCCGATGTTGGGCCTGTAGGCAAACTGCAGCGGGTCTAGGGTGGGGCTCACCATAGAGCGGAGGTGTATGAGGAGGAGCCTTTCCATGGTCTTAATGAGGTGGGAGGTCAGGGCGACAGGTCTGTAGTGGGCTGGTTCCTTCGCTTGAGCTGTTTTGGGAACTGGAACCACACAGGGGGTCTTCCATAGGACGGGAACCTTCTCCAGGCTGAGGCTCAGGTTGTACAGGTAGCATAGTACCACACAGAGCTGGTCTGCGCAGGTCCTCAGCAGCCTGGGACTGATGCCATCTGGTCCTTCAGATTTCCTCTGATTTAGTCGCCTCAGCTGTCTCCTCACCTGGTCTGATGTGAGGGAGAGGGGGACTGGGGGCTGCAGAGGGAGGGGATGTGTCTGTCGGGCTGTAGCAGTCAAGTGAAGTTGGCCTGGGGAGGGGGAGGTGTCAGCTGGTCTGGAGACGTGTGAAGAGGGGAGGGGAACGGGAGGGGGCCGAGGGGAGGGGGAGAATCAAACCTGTTGAAGTAACAGTTTAGTTCATCCGCCCAGCGCTGGTCACCATCAGCTGTCCCTCTGACACTCTGCCCAAATCCAGACATGGTCTTTAGTCCTCTCCAGACGTCCCGCACGTTGTTCTGAGCCAGCTTCTCCTCCATCTTCTTCCCATAGTCCTTCTTTGCCCTCCTGATCCTCCACTGGAGCTCACGCTGGACCTTCTTCTGCTCCTCTCTGTCCCCGAGATGAAAGCTCTCTTTTTCTGGTGCAGGAGGACTTTAAGCTCAGGGGTGACCCATGGGTGGTTGTTGGAGAAGCACCGTGCCCTCCGTGTTGGCACGGTGCTGTCCACGCAGAAGTTCATGTAGTCGGTGATGCAGTGTGTGAGGCCGTCGATGTCATCACCAAAGGAGTTACAGAGCATGCTCCAGTCTGTGGTCTGGAAACAGTCCCTAAGCCTCTCGTTGGTCTCCTCGGTCCACACTTTCACAGACCTCTTCTGTGCAGGTTCTTTTCGCACCCTGGGTGTGTATTGGGGGAGCAGGTAGACCAGGTTGTGGTCTGAGCGTCCCAGTGGGGGGAGGGGGGAGGAGCTGTAAGCGTCCTTCACATTTGCATACAGTAAGTCCAGAGTTTTATTGTCTCTTGTGGAGCACTTCACGTATTGCGTGAACGTCGGGAGAAAGGCAGAGAGAGGGGCGTGGTTAAAATCCCCGCTGATCAGAATCATGGCGCGGGGGTGACGAGTCTGTGTCTGATTAACGGCGCTGTGTAGACGCTCACACGTGGCCGCCGCATCAGCCGAGGGCGGAATGTACACGCAAAACACAATCACGTGTGAAAACTCCCTCGGTAGATAATATGGCCGCGCGCTTACCGCGAGCAGCTCCAGGTCCCGCGTGCACAGCTGCTCCTTCACGTGCACGTTTGCCGGGTGGCACCATCGTTCATTCACATAGACCGCCACACCCCCTCCTTTCTACTTACCGCTCTCCGTTACACTCCGATCTGCACGCGCGAATGTAAATCCGTGAAGAGAAACCACAGAGTCCGGTGTGAGTTCATTCAGCCACGTCTCTGAGAAACACATGAGGCTGCAGTCCCGGTACTGCTTCTGCTGCCGGGTCATCGCCGCCAGCTCCTCCGTCTTGTTGGCGATCGCGCGGACATTTCCCATGATGACAGAGGGAACACATGTCCTCCGCGTCTTTCGTCCCCCTCTGCATCCTCTCCTTTTCCTCCGTATTTCCACAGGAACAACGGGCTTTTCCGCGTGAAGGAGGGCGGAGGCGCGCAGGCCGAGGAGGGTCTCACGTGTGTAAGACCTGCGTTGCTCAGAGCCGTCGGTGAATGAGTTTCCTGACGCCGATCCAAAAAGTGAAAATAAAAGTGCACAGAAAAACAAAAGCATCATGAAAGTATGTTTTCCAGATGCAGGATTGAAGAAAGAAAAAGAAAATTTGAAAAAAAGATAAAGAAACACGCCTATATGCAATAGAAAAGAGAAAAAAAAGAAAAAATAACTGAAGAGCTCCTGTAACTGGCTGCAGGTCACCCGGCGCCATCTTGAAAAAAAAAAAAAAAAAAAAAAAAAAACATCTCACCGACCATACAATTGCGCCATCGAGTTACTCCCAGGTTCCACGCTCCTTTCTCAGCGACTCTATAACCACTCAAAGGTGGCGAAGGAAGCCATGGAAACTTCTCCTAGTATATCCGAGTCACTGGCTGCAGGTCTTATCTGGCCCTCATCATCCCCGGTAGGCGCCGGGTTCTTCTTTTTAGAGAAAAAGGACAAAACGCTGAGACCCTGCATTGATTACATGGGCCTGAATAGTATCACCATAAGGAATAAGTAACCTCTCATAGATTCAGCCTTCACCCCTCTCCACAATGCAACCATCCACTTCGAGTATCTGGTCATGCCGTTCGGTCTAACCAACACCCTCGTGGATTGCCAAGCCCTGGTCAATGACGTGCTCAGAGACATGTTGAACCGCTTCGTGTTCGTTTACCTGGACAACATCCTGATCTTCTCTAAGGACCACGGCGAGCATCTCTGTCACATGAGAATGGTTCTAATGAGGCTACTAGATAATCGATTATTTGTCAAAGCTGAGAAGTGTGAGTTCCATGTCTCCTCAGTCTCATTCCTAGGGTACATTGTGGAGAAGGGGCAGATAAGGCCAGATCCAGCAAAGGTGAAGGTGGTGGCGGAGTGGCCAACTACGGGGACGCGGAAACAGCTGCAGACCCCTTCATAGTCTGGACCGACCACAATAACCTGTCCTCCCTTTGTATGGCCAAGAAGTTAAACTCCCGTCAGACACGATGGTCCCTCTACCTGAGGAGGTTCAACCTCACTCTGATGTACCGCCCCGGCTCCCGAAACAGTAAACCGGATGCTCTCTCCAGGCAGATCTCCCCAGAGGAAGACACCACCACCACGGACACCATCCTGCCTGCCTCCTGCGTACTTGGAGCTGCTTGATGGGAGGTTGAACACCTAGTTCAGGACACCCAGCAGGGGAAACCAGAGCCCGTCGGGTGCCCTCAAGGACGGTTATATGTTCCCTTGCCAGCCAGAACTCCTGTGCTCCAGTGGGCACACTCATCTAAATTGGCCTTCCACCCTGGAGTCCACCGAACCCTTTCTCCTCCAACAATGCTTCTGGTGGCCAACCATAACAGCTGATACCAGGAAGTTCATTGGCACTTGTGCCACCTGTGCCCAGAGCAAGTCATCCCATCGTGCACCCTCAGCCCTCCTCCAAGCCTCACCCATACCTCATCGCCCCTGGTTGCTCATTGCAGTGGACTTCATCACAGGGTTACCTCCGTCTGAGGGCAACAAGGTCATCCTGACAGTAGTGACTGCTTCTCCAGTCCATTTCATTGCCCTACCCAACCTCCTCTCGGCAATAGAAACAGCTGGCCTGCTGGTCCAACACGTGTTCCACCTCCATGGAATCCACCAGTACATCGTTTTGGACCGGGGCCCCCAGTTCATATGTAGAGTTTAGAAGGCGTTCTGCAACACCCTGGGAATCTACTGCAGTCAGACCTCCAGCTACCACCCTAAATCTAACAGGACAGGCGGAACGGACTAATCAGAGCCTTGAATTCTCCCTGCACTGCATCGCCTCCCACCTCCCAGCTTTCTGGTCCACATACCTCCCGTGGATTGAATACTCACAGAACTCCCTGGTTTGTGCCACCACAGGGATGTCTCCCTTCATGGTGATCAACGGGTTCCAGCCTTTCCTGTTCCCCAGCCAGGAGGTCGAAGTGGCGGTCCCATCCGTCCAGGCGTACTTTCGCAGAGCACGCCGGGTCTGGAAAGAGGCTTGTGCCACCCTGGAACGGTCAGCAGCCCAAAATCAAAGAATCTCTGATCATCACTGGACCCCGGCACCTCCCTACATTGTCAGGGAAAAAGTTTGGCTCTCCTCCAGGGACCTGCCCCTGCAGATCAACTCCAAGAAGTTGGCCCCCAGATACGTCGAGCCCTATGTCAGTGCTGTCTGACTCAAGCTCCCAGCCTCACTCAAAGTGCACCCAGTGTTCCATGTATCCCTGGTGAAAAGCCCCCTCCACCGCTACCAACCCCCCACCACCTCCTCCCCGCTGGTTGATGGACATCCGACGAACACAGTCAATTGTATCCTTGATGTGTGCAAGCAGGGTTGAGGGTTCCATTACCTTGTGGACTGGGAGGGGTATGGGGCCGAGTAACATTTCTGGATCCCTCGTTCCCTGATCCTGGACCCAGACTTCCTGGCTGAATTCTATCATCAGTTCCCAGACAAGCCTGGTTGGGTGCCAGGTGGTGCCCTTGGGGTGTGGGGGGAGGGGGTACTGTTATGGTCTGTGCTAGTTGGCAGCTTTTAACTCTCCTTTTCTCTCCCTATGCACTGCACGCACTGGCGAGGGGCATGGCTTTCATATGCAAGCGGAATCCGGAGAGTGCACTTGATTCCACTCAGCCATCAATGGGCTATAAAGATGAGCTCCCTCCCAGCACCAGAAGATTGTTCTCTCCATGTGATCCCGTCTCCCCTTAATCTTTCTGGCTCCCAGATTCTTGGTTCCCAGGTCTGTGCTTGACCAGGTCCCACTTTGACACTTCTCCTGGTGATTTTGGTTTTCGTGTTTCCCCTCACCTCTACGGTGATCATGATTTCCTGCACTCCAGTGCCTGTCCTGTGTTCAATAAAAGTCATTATATCATCTTATTTGGTCTCCTACTTCTTTGGGTCCTACTGAAATTCTCTCAGCGTTACACCCTTGAGGAAGGCCCCTAATCCTCAACTGCTCATGTGCATAAATATGATAAAGTCACTCTGAATAAGAGAGTTTTCCAATGCCATAAATGTATTTTTTTTAAATATCATATCATGTCCCCCTCCTTGAATCGCCACCTTATTGTGGTGGGGTGGTTTTCCTGTCCTAGTGATCCTAGGAGCTATGTTGTCAGGACCATTATGCCCCTGGTACGGTCACACAACCCAAACAGGTCCTAGGTGAAGGTCCAGACGAAGTGCAGTTCCTATTAAAAACATCAAAAAACAAGGACACATTTTCCCTTGCTTGGACATGGGTCACCGGGGTCCCCCGAGGCAGGCCTCAGAGAGGGGCTTGAAGGCAAGCGCCTGGTGGTCGGGCTTCTGTATACTGTACACTACATATAGTCGGATTCACCTCAATGCATAGCTTGGGCTCAGGAACCATACATCTCGAGAGCGGCTGGAACTTATTCAATTCTGGAGTTGCTCATGGGGAGAGATGGTGAGCCGGTGTGGGCATCCTTGTTGTCCCCCGTCTCAGTGCCCACAGGTTGGGGTTCTCTTCAGTTGACCAAAGGGTAGCTTCCCTCCTCCTTCAGGTGTGGGGATGAGTCCTGACTGTTGTTTGTGCTTATGCACCAAATGGCAGTGCAGAGTACCCACTATTCTTGGTCTCTTTAGGGGTGTGTTGGAACTCACTTATTGTCCTGGGAGACTTCAACGCCCATGTGGGCAATGATAGTGTGACCTGGAAGAGTGTGATCAGTAGGTATGGCCTCTCCAGTCTGAACCCAAATGGTGTTTCGTTGTTGGACTTCTGTGCTCATCACAGTTTGCCCATCATGAACACTATGTTCAAACATAAGGATGTCCACAAGTGCACTTGGCACCAGGACTCCCTAAGCTGCAGTTCGATGATTGACTTTGTAGTCAGGTTATAAGACTTGCAGCCGCATGTTCTGGACATTTGGGCATTGGTAGTAGGATGCTGAGGTTGTAACTACCAGGCAGAAGGCCTAGAGGAAGACCAAAGAAGAGATTTATGCATGTGGTGAAGGAAGACATGAAGGTTGTTGGTGTAAGAGAAGAAAATGCAGAAGACAGGGTGAGATAGAGGCAGATGATTTGCTGTGGTGACCCCTGAAGGGAATAGCCGAAAGGAAAAGAAGAAGAAGTTCTGGACACTCGGGTGAAGAGGGGAGCTGAACTGTCAACCAATCACCCCGTGTTGGTGAGCTGGCTCCGATGGCAGGGGAGGCCACCCTCCAGACATATCAGGCCCAAGTGTGTAGTTAGGGTCTTCCAGGAACATTTGGCAGAGTCTTTTGTCAGAGGGGCCTTTAACTCCCACCTCCAGCTGAACTACAACCATGTCCCGAAGGAAGTGGGTGACATGGAATCTGAATGGGCCATGTTTCATGCCTCCATTGCTGAGGCAGCGGCCCATCTGGAGGTTGCCTGTTGTGGCGGTAACAGCCGAACATGGTGGTAGACACCTGTGGTGCAGGGAGCCATCCAGCTGAAAAAGGCCTATTGGGTTTTATTGGCCTGTGGGACTACTGAGGCAGCAGACATGTACCGTCAGGCCGAACGTGCTGCAGCCAGACCTGTCGCCAATACAAATTCTCAGATGTGGGAAGAGTTCGGTGAGGGCCTGGAGAGCGATTATTGGTTGGACTCAAAAAGGTTCTGGACCACCATTTGAAGCCTCAGGTGGAGGAAGCAGTTTTCCACAAATACTGTCTACAGTAGAAAAGGTGAGCTGCTCACCTCTACTGGGGACGTTGCTGGTAGGTGAAAGGAATACTTCAAGGACCTCCTCAACATGCTCCTCCTCAACCCTCCCATCAACATGCCTTTCGTGAAGGAGGAAGACCCTGGGGGTTTGGGTGGGTCCACCCATCACTGAAGCTAAGGTCACTGAGTTAGTCAAAATGCTCCTTGGTGGTTGGGCTCTGGGAGTGGATGAGAGTTGAGGTGGATTGGGCATCTAATTTGAATGCCTCAGAAAGC
>CM045730.1:71277846-71295346 GCA_024760905.1 Plotosus lineatus
GCTACAATAGCTACTATTTTTTGTGTCGGTATTGGAATTTTAAGTTGCGACTGATTATTTAGACAAACTTTCACTAATGAACCATAAACAGGTATAAGATTTTCTGATCCTGGGTTTCCTCCAAGTGCTTCAGTTTCTTTCCTGTTCCTCATAGTTGCCTCTAGGTAACTCTATACAGAATGACTCCAGTTGTGATAGATTTGAACCAAAAACCTTCTTTCTGTCGGGCAGTGGTCACTGTCCCCTAAGTGCACTAATTGGGTTATCAAAGGGCGGCCATGTCTCTCACTGTCCATGGTGTGAGGCATGTAAAAGAACCATTTCTGACTTTCGGCAAGATGAGCTGCTTAGCTGTCAGCATGTTTCTGTCCTGTGATGGCCTGACGAGCTGTTCAGGGCGTACTCTGCCCTTGCCCAGAGTTGGCTGAGATGGATGTCAGCCTCCATGTGACCCTAATTAATTCGAAAATGATTTAATGAATGACCTCGTTGCGCTGAGGTAACAGTGCTAATATCATCACTGTAGTGATACCCTGATTAATAAACAAGCCTCTGGACTTTCTGTGTGCTTCTCCAGTTCCCTCAGCCCACATTCCTCTCATCTTCATCAGATTCTTCCTCAGGTTCCATGTTTTTTTGTTTTGCATTCCACCTGCCGGACTTTCTTGTTACAATGTTGGCAAATCAGAAATCAGTAGGTCCTGATTTCTGCCTAATTCATTTGAGTCTGAGATGCCTAGAACGCTGTAACTAGACTTGATTAGACCTGATTTTTTTTTTCTCTTGTGGCACGTTCTTCATCCTGTCATACATGGATCACGTCAAAACATATATTCCAACAACACATACACCACCAAACAGGGAGGAACTTATGTGTTCAGAAGAATCTAACTGACTGTAGGGATTTGGTGCAGGCTGGAAGGAGTGCAAAACAGGATAGTACTGTACTCATATTCTAATATACCCCCCCCATGTGAGAGACACACAGAAAATTCAGAGGTATAATTCAACGTGACTGAACACCCCTCCCAGACCATTTCATTTAATTTTGTGAAGGTTGACAACAAGCCATGCAGCTGTATTGTGGATTCCTGGATCATGTGCAGAGGTGAATAGCACTCAAAGGTTGACCTGCTATGAGTGAGTTGCAGTAATCTCGTCTTGAGACGGCATAGGATTGAACAAGTATCTGAGTGGCTTAAGTGAAAAGAAATTGATAAATCCTTCAGGTGTTAAAGAGATGTAATTGGCATTATCGAGTAAGATTTTTGATATGAGAAGAGAAGGACAAGCAATGTCCAAGGTTGTTCCAAAACTTCATGGAGTGCCTGGAGGAGCGATCACAACATTGTCCAAGGAGATTGCAAGAACTTGATGTGGGGATGAGTCAGCTGGGATGAACAGCAATTCAGTCTTGCTGGGATTAAGCATCAGCTGGTGAGCTGCTCTGCAATAGGAGATACTTACCAGACATGCAAAGATCCAGGCAGAAACATCAGTGTCTGAGGGAGGAAAAGAGAGAAAAAGTTGAGTCTCATCTGTAGAGCAGTGATATGAGAACCCATGTGAGGATATGACATCACCAAAGGACTTTGTATAATGAGAGAACAGAAGTGGAACAAGAGCTGAGCTGTGGGGAACACCAGTGGAAAGTCAGCATGGAGAAGATGCTGATCCCCTCCATGTAAACTCATAGTGACCTTCAAGCCACTCATGCTTCTCCACGAATTCTTAGACTCCTGAGCTATGTTCCCTTTAAGCTGCGCGCATGCGCAGTTGCACACTGGTGTTACGGTCTCCCCGCACAGATATTTTGCACTGCAACAAAAAAAAGAAATCCCATCTGAAGTGAAAATAAAATAAACATTTGACTATTCAGTCTGTGTTATTTTGGAGTGTGATTCAATGAGTGAAAAGCAACTGCTTGCTCCAGCTAATGATGCAATTCACATACGTACCGACGCAATGAATTGACGTGATTGACAGTGACAATGTCCTTATGCACCACCCGCCACCTGTGTTTTTAGCTCTCCAAATGGTGACTAATAAAGAGAAGACACCTTTTTAATAATGGTAAAACAAATGGGCATCGACACGTCTGAGTTTGTGCAAACAGAAGATCGGCTGATGCACATAAAATCAAAGCTGCAAGCAGATGAAGCCATCACTCTGGACAATGTGTACAAACACTGGAGAGATGAATAAAACAGACAGAAATATTAAGATGAACAGTGATTTTTCAGATTTGTGCTCATCTAGTGTCACTTATTTAGAATTTTCATTTATGGATGTTGATCATTAAATACTGTAGTTTCTGAGTAGTAGGTTGTGTCATTGTATACTTTATTTTGCAGACAAAGAGTTACAGGACTGTCTCCCAGACCACAGTAGGACCCTGTCTCCCAGTGGACAGCAGGATTCTCTTTCAGATCACAGTAAGAGGACTCTGGACTCTCTCTCCCCCAATGGATGGACTGTAGAATCCTCTTCCAGACCACAATAGGATTCTCTCTCAACCAGTGGACAGCAGAACTCTCTACCAGACCACAATAGGACTCCCGCACCCAGAAAGAGCTTCACACTGAAAACTGAGTTTATAGTTGGCAATTTATGTTTTGCTGTAGTTAAAAGCAAACATTTATACTTCGATTAATGTTATCATAGTACACAGGTTAACAATCATGTCCTGTACATTATAAGCTTGGTAAAGCACTTAAAATAATTCTAATAGAAATAAAAATGCTGTAATTTGATTATTTTAATAAATCATGCTACTTGGATGGATGCGATAGTGACGACAGTGCACAGGTCTGATGTTGCTCATAGCGGTCCAAAGGACTGCTCAAGGAGTTCATGTGTTTGCTCAAAATGCATATAAAATTAGAGGGAACATTGCTCCTGAGGCTGGACAAGAGAGTCTTATGGTTGACCAGGTCAAATTCTGCTCCAAAGGTCAAGCAGGATGAGGACTGATGTCATCTTAGCCCATCTTGAAGCAGATAGCATCTCTGTAACAGTTAGGAGTGCAGTCTTTGTTGAATATGCTGCTTTGAAGCCAGATTGATGAAGGAGGTTATTCTGCAAAATGAAAGAAAGACATTTGGTTATAAGCAGTGTCTTCAAGAATTTAAATGGAAAGAAAGAAGTGATACCAGTCTGTAGTTGCTGATGTTTGATAGATCAAGGGAGGTTTGTTTAAGATGGGTAGAACCCTTGCTCTTTTGAACACTTTTGGTACCTGACCAGATGATATGGAGTTATTGATTATAGTAGATATAACTGGAAGACAGTCTTGAGAGATAGTCTGGAGTATTGAGGATGGAATTGAATACAGTGAGCAGGTCATGGGATTGAATGATGAAATCACTTGCTGGATGTCTTCATTTGTGACATTGGAAAACTGTGCAAGGGAAGGGGAATGCTGTGTTATGTAGGATTTGGGGTGGCAAAGAACTTCTCACTGATTTCTTTAATCTTCCCATCAAATAAATCAGCAAAATCTTCAGCAGTCAGGGAGGATGGGGCTGGTGGAGCAGATGAATTGAGTAATGATGAAAAGACGTTGTGAAGTTTGTGTGAATCTTGTGCAGCAGTGTCCAACTTTTTTTGTAGAAGGCTGTCTGAGCAGATGTCACATCAGATGAAAATGTAGATAGGAGGAGATGGGAGGAAGCCAGGTCTGATTCTACTCTGAGTTGTCTACAATTGCTTCACAACACCTCCAAGAGCGAAGGAGCAGAACAAGAAGTCTTCTTGGATTTTGTTGGCAAGAGGCAGAGGAGATCCATAGAAGCAGAAAGTGAAGAGAGGAAAGTGTCAGTAGCAGATTTGAGTGTGAGGGAAGAAAATGAGATGGCGTTAAGAAGAAAAGATAAAAGTACAGGGAGCAACAGATGAAGAAGATAAAGTGTGCAGGGTTTGTCGAGTGGAGGAAGAGAACTGAGAGCTAGTGTGAGATAGAATAGTTAAGATGATAGTAAAGGAAACCAAGTGGTGGTCAAAGATGTGTAGTAGAGTGGAATTTTATGCCGGTGATTGGAGCTGGACTGCTGAAATCAAGATCCAGTAGATTCCCTCCTTTGGTGGAAGAGTAGATGTTAAAAGTTAAAGAAAACGAGTAAAGAAGAGGGAGAAGGCAGGGAGACTGGAACTTGTCAGAGGGGAGATTAACGTCTCCCAGAAGAGTGTTGAAGGAGAAGTGCAGAAGGGCTGTTGTCAGTGGAGTAAGTGCTAAGTAGTGTGTCCATTTCTTTGGACACTAGAAAGTGTCTAAAGGGTCCAGGAGGGCAGTAGATAACAGTAATGAGGAGGTTGAGTGGAGAGCAAACTTTTACTGCATGAAGCTCAAAGGAGGAGATGGTTAGATGAGACAGAGAAAGTGGTGTGAAGCACCAACTCCGAGACAGGAGTATACCTGTACCACCACCTCTCCCAGTTACTCATGGAGGATGAGAGCGGCATAAACAGCGAAAAGAGCTGATGGTGCAGAAGAGTTGTATGAGGAAATCCAGATTTCAGTTAGTGTGAGAAAGTCAAAAGAGTCATGAGAAGCAACGGCAGAGATGAAACCTACCTTTTTCACAGCAGATTGGCCGTTCTTGAGCTCTCCAGCTGCCCTCATCTGAGACTGCGACAGCAGTGGAGGGTATGTAAGGTTGCTAAGATTACGTCCTCTGGCTTGTTGGTATCTTCTGGGTCTAATAGAAGTGCGAACAATAATTGGTTTAAGCCACATGACTGCAATCTGGTTTATATTCAAGACCTTAGGCCTGATACTTTCTGGGTCTCGCCCCCAATTCACACCTTCAAGAAGCCAGAAATTACTGCAGATTAACCCTTCCCTATCACACATCAGCCACCACCCAGAGAGGGGTGAAAACATGCACAAGCCTCTTCTATACCACCCGCCCATTTACAGGATAGGGCAGTCTTACACAATGGAAAGGTGATTGAGCTCACAGACACCTGTGATTGGCTAGCGATTGTTGTGAATGATGGAAAAGTAAGCCTATGCTATCCCTCCAGTGACAGCTCAGCCAATCAGTCAGCTCCCATGGATTCCCAGTCACAGTATTAAACTGGATTCGAACTGGGAATCTCCTAGTAATCCAGTCTATTCTAATTCAGTATACTCTAATAATATCAATGCAGCCATGAGGCGGGGTGGGGGGCACTAACCAGTGTCCCTCCCCCTTATGCCGGTCCCAAGCCCGGAGAAATGCAAAGGGTTGTGTCAGGAAGTGCATCCGACGTAAAACCAATGCCAAACTTGTATGATGCAAATGAGAAGTATTACCCCCATACCGGATCGGTCGAGGCCCGGATTAACAACGACCACCATCATTGCTGTCAATCAACAGGGTGCTGATGGAAATTGGACTACTGTTGGTCGAAGATGTTGAAGAAGGAGAGGCGGGAGGCGTGTCCGTAGGCAGAGAGAGAAGGGGAAAGGCATGAGTCTAAGACTGAGAGTAGGGACTTTGAATGTTGGTACTATGCAAAGAAAAGGCGGAGAGCTCGCTGACATGATGCAGAGGAGGAAGCTGGACATACTGTGTGTTCATGAGACCGGGTGGAAAGGTAGCAAAGCTAGAAGCTTAGGAGCAGGGTTTAAGCTGTTTTATCATGGTGTGGATGGGAAGAGAAATGGAGTAGGAGTCATCTTGAAGGAGGGGTTTGCCAGGAACATACCTGTCAACCCTAGGCCATTGGCGATCTTACAAATGGCTACTTATGCCCTTACAAAATAGCAACTAATCTTACGCGTCTTATTATCGCGTGCAATATGAAACAAAAATTAAACTCTAATTTTAATATAATATGAATTTATTGGTAATGTTGTAACATATAACCTGGTGCAATCAAATAAAAGAGTAATATCTTCAGCTGCTTGATTAAGAAAATTTAACAGTGATCTTTATTATAACTATATGTAGCACTTTTGGCACTTTCAATCATTTCTTTTGATGGCTTCACTTCATGGCACTTGAGCTCGCAATTAAGTTTGACTTGAATGATGGCTGAAGTGAAAGTGCGGTCACGTGGTCGGAAAGAGCAGACGATAGCAGACGATAAACGCAACGCGCGATTCTCGTGAGAAAACGGCTACAGACCAATTCGGCGTATCGTCTCTTTACCGAAACGGTGACACAAAAAACGGAGTTAAAAAAAAAGACGAAATGATCGAAAAACGTACAGATTTCGGACGTACGGCGTACACATTTAAAAATCAGTGCTCACTTGTACAAATTACGCCAAAACCGTACAACTTGACAGGTATGCAGGAATGTTCTAGAAGTGAAAAGAGTGTCAGACAGAGTGATGAGTCTCAAGTTAGAAATTGAAGGTGTGATGGTCAATGTTGTTAGTGCTTATGCCCCACAGGCAGGATGTGAGCTAAAAGAGAAGGAGAGATTCTGGAGTGACTAAGATGAAGTGATGCAGAGTACCCCCAGAGGTGAAAGAGTGGTCATTGGTGCAGACGTCAATGAACATGTTGGTGCAAACAACAGAGGGGACGAGGAAGTGATGGGCAGGTTTGGTATCCAGGTCAAGAACATAGAAGGACAAATGTTGATCGATTTTGCAAAAAGGATGGAAATGGCTGTAGTGAATACTTTCTTCCAGAAGAAACAGGAACATAGGGTGTCTTATAAAAGTGGAGATTGGAGCACACAGGTAGACTACGTCTTGTGTAGGCAATGTAATTTGAAGGAAGTCAGTGACTGCAAAGTAGCAGTGGGTGAGAGTGTTGCCAAACAGCATAGGATGGTGGTATGCAGGATGACGATGATGGTGAGGAAGGTGAAGAAGGTAAAGGCAGAGCAGAAGACAAAGTGGTGGAAGTTGAAAAAGGAAGAGTGTCGTGTTCTCTTCAAAGAGGAGTTGAAACAGGCAGGAAGTGCTTCCAGATGACTGGACAGCCACAGCAAATTTAATTAAGGACACAGGTAGGAGAGTACTTGGTGTGTCCTCTGGAAGGAAAGTACTTTTTTTCCCTTTCATTTGTTCCCTTCAGGGGTCGCCACCAGCCTCCATCTCACCCTATAATCTGCATCTTCTTCTCTTATGCCAATGACCTTCATGTCCTCCTTCACCACATTCATAAATCTCTTCCTTGGTCTTCCTCTAGGCCTTCTGCCTGGTATTTCCAACCTTAGCGTCGTACTACCAATATATTCACTATCCCTCCTCTGGACATGTCCAAACCATCTCAATCTAGCCTCTCTGACTTTGTCTCCAAAACCTCTTACATGTTCTGTCTCTCTGATGGACGCATTCCTGATCTTTTCCATTCTTGTTACTCTCAGAGAGAACCTCAACATTTTCATCTCTGCTACCTTCAGCTCTGACTTTTGTCTTTTCCCCAGTGCCACTGTTTCCAAACCATACAACATCACGGCCTCATCACCATCTTGTACACTTTTCCTTTCATTCTTGCTGATACCTTCCTATCACACATCACACAAGACACTTTTCTGAAACCATTCCAACCTGCCTGCATGTGCTTCTTCACCTCTTTTTTTCACTCTCCATTGCTCGGGACTGTTGAGCCTAAGTACTTAAAATCCTCCACCTTCGTTATCTCTGCTCCCTTTAACCTCACCGTTCCTCTTGGGTCCTTCTAGTTCAAACACATGTATTCTGTCTTACTGAGGCTAACCTTCATTCCTCTCCTTTCCAGGGCATACCTCCACCTTTCTAGATTTTCCTCCATTTGTTCTCTGCTCTCCATACAGATCACAATGTCATCTGCAAACATCATAGTCCATTGAGATTCTTGTCTAACCTCGTTTGCCAGCCTATCCATCACCATAGCAAACAAGAAGGGGCTCAGAGCTGATCCTTGATGCAGTCCCACCTCCACCTTGAACTCTGCTGTCACTCCGACAGCACACCTCACCACTGTCTTACATCTCTCATACATGTCCTGCACCACTCTAACATACTTCTCTGCCACTCCAGATTCCCTCATGCAATACCACAGTTCCTCTCTCGGCACCCTGTCATATGCTTTCTCCAGATCCATAAAGGCACAATGCAACTCCCTCTGACCTTCTCGTCATCCTCTTCAATGCCCTCCTCACTTCACCCTTAGTAATCCTTGCTACTTCCTGGTCCTCAACGGTCACCTTTTCTACTATTTTTTCTCTCTCTTATTTTCCTCATCTATCAGCTCTTCAAAGTACTCTTTCCATCTTCCCACCACACTTCTGTCATCAGTCAATACATTTCCCACTCTTAACTTAACTCACATCCTTCCCATCTCTATTTCTCTGCTGTGCCAACCTGTATAAACCATTTTCTTCCTCCTTACAGTCCAACCTAGCATACAAGTCATCTTACATCCTCTGTTTGGCCTTTGACACCGCTACCTTCGCCTTATGCTGTGTCTCCCTATACTCCTGTTTACTCTCTTCGGTCCTCTCAATGTTCCACTTCTTTTTAGCTTACCTCTTCCTTTGTGCACACTCCTGCACTTCCTCATTCCACCACCAAGTCTCCTGAGATACTTTCTTTCTGGATGACACACCAAGTACTCTCCGACCTGTCTCTCTGATTCTATTAGCTGTAGTTGTCCAGTCATCTGGAAGCACTTCCTGACCATCCAAAGCCTGATTCAACTCCTCCTTGAAGACAACCTGACACTCTTCATTGTTCAGCTTCCACCACTTTGTCTTCTGCTCTGCCTTTGCTTTCTTCACCTTATTCACCATCAGCGTCATCTTGCACACCACCATCCTAAGCTGTTTGGCAAAACTCTCACCCACTACTACTTTGCAGTCACTGACTTCCTTCAAATTACATCGCCTACACAAGATGTAGTCTACCTGTGTGCTCCTACCTCCACTTTTATAAGTCACCATATGCTCCTGTTTCTTCTGGAAGAAAGTATTCACCACAGCCATTTCCCATCCTTTTTATGTTGCTTTAATATAAAGAACTGCCTTAATATAAGGAACTCTGATGGCTTTCATTAATCATGGAAGTACTCTTGCAAACTCATGCAATATTTATATTTATTTCTTCTTCTTCTTCTTTTACTTTCGGCTGCTCCCTTCAGGGGTCGCCACAGCAAATCATCCGCCTCCACCTCACCCTGTCCTCCGCATCTTCTTCTCTGACTCCAACAACCTTCATGTCTTCCTTCACCACATCCATAAATCTCTTCTTCGGTCTTCCTCGAGGCCTTCTGCCTGGTAGTTCCAACCTCAGCATCCTACTGCCAATATACTCACTATCCCTCCTCTGTACATGTCCAAACCATCTCAATCTAGCCTCTCTGACTTTGTCTCCAAAACATCTTACGTGGGCTGTCCCTCTGATATACTCATTTCTGATCCTATCCATCCTCGTTACTCCCAGGGAGAACCTCAACATTTTCATCTCCGCTACCTCCAGCTCTGCCTCCTGCCTTTTCCTCAGCGCCACTGTTTCTAAGCCATACAACATCGCTGGCCTCACCACCATCTTGTACACTTTTCCCTTCATTCTTGCTGACACTCTCCTATCGCACATCACACCGGATACTTTTCTCCAACCATTCCAGCCTGCCTGCACACGCTTCTTCACCTCTTTTCCACACGCTCCATTGCTCTGGATTGTTGAGCCTAAGTACTTAAAATCCTCCACCTTCGTTATCTCTGCTCCCTGTAACATCACCGTTCCTCCTGGGTCCTTCTCATTCACACACATGTATTCTGATTTTCTGAGGCTAACCTTCATTCCTCTCCTTTCCAGGGCATACCTCCACCTCTCGAGATTTTCCTGCACTTGTTCTCTGCTCTCACTACAGATCACGATGTCATCTGCAAACATCATAGTCCATGGAGATTCTTGTCTCACCTCGTCTGTCAGCCTGTCCATCACCATAGCAAACAAGAAGGGGCTCAGAGCTGACCCTTGATGCAGTCCCTCCTCCACCTTGAATTAGTCGGTCACACCGACAGCACACCTCACCACTGTCTTACATCTCTCATACATGTCCTGCACCACTCTAACATACTTCTCTGCCACTCCAGACTTCCTCATGCAATACCACAGTTCTTCTCTTGGCACCCTGTCATATGCTTTTTCCAGATCCACAAAGGCACAATGTAGCTCCCTCTGACCTTCTCTGTACTTCTCTATTAACATCCTCAAGGCAAACATTGCATCTGTGGTGCTCTTTCTTGGCATGAAACCAAACTGTTGTTCACAAATGCTGACCTCTGCCCTTAGTCTAGCTTCCACTATTCTTTCCCATAACTTCATCGTATGGCTCATCAACTTTATCCCTCTGTAGTTGCTGCAACTCTGCACATCTCCTTGTTCTTAAAACTGGGCACCAGCACACTTCTCCTCCACTCCTCCGGCATCTGCTCACTCTCTAGTACCGTGTTGAATGTTCTTGTCAGAAAATCTACTGCTACCTCTCCTAGACACTTCCATACCTCCACAGGTATATCATCAGGACCAACTGCCTTTCCATTCTTCATCCTCTTCAATGCCCTTCTCACTTCACCCTTACTGATCTTTGCTACATCCTGCCCCTCAATGGTTACCTCTTCTACTCTTTTTCTCTCTCATTTTCCTCATTCATCAGCTCTTCAAAGTACTCTTTCCATCTTCCCAGCACACTTCTGTCATCAGTCAATAGAGTTCCCTCTCTGTCCTTTATCAATCTAACTTGCTGCACGTCCTTTCCATCTCTATTTCTCTGCTGTGCCAACCTGTATAGATCATTTTCTCCCTCTTTACTATCCAACCTATCATACAAGTCATCATATGCCCTCTGTTTGGCCTTAGCCACTGCTACTTTCGCCTTACGCTGTGTCTCCCTGTACTCCTGTTTACTCTCTTCGGTCCTCTCAATGTCCCACTTCTTCTTGGCTAACCTCTTCCTTTGTACACACTCCTGCACTTCCTCATTCCACCACCAAGTCTCCTTATCTACTTTCCTTCCAGAGGACACACCAAGCACTCTCCTACCTGTGTCCCTGATCACATTTGCCGTGGTTGTCCAGTCATTTGGAAGCACTTCCTGGCCACCCAAAGCCTGTTTCAACTCCTCCTTGAAGACAACACGACACTCTTCCTTTTTCAGCTTCCACCACTTTGTCTTCTGCTCTGCCTTTGCCTTTTTCACCTTTCCCACCATCAGAGTCATCCTGCACACCACCATCCTATGCTGTTTGGCAACGCTCTCACCCACGATGACTTTGCAGTCACTGACTTCCTTCAAATTACATCGCCTACACAAGATGTAGTCTACCTGTGTGCGCCTACCTCCGCTTTTATAAGTCACCCTATGCTCCTGTTTCTTCTCAAAGAAAGTATTCACCACAGCCATTTCCATCCTTTTTGCAAAATCTATCAACATCTGTCCTTCTGCGTTCCTGTCCTGGATACCAAACCTGCCCATCACTTCCTCGTCCCCTCTGTTGCCTGCCCCAACATGTCCATTGAAGTCTGCACCTATGACCACTCTTTCACCTCTGGGGGTACTCTGCATCACTTCATCTAAGTCACTCCAGAATCTCTCCTTCTCTTCTAGCTCACATCCTGCCTGTGGGGCATAAGCACTAACAACATTGAGCATTACACCTTCAATTTCTAACTTGAGATTCATCACTCTGTCTGACACTCTTTTCACTTTTAGAACATTCCTGACAAACTCCTCCTTCAAGATGACTCCGACTCCATTTCTCTTCCCATCCACACCGTGATAAAATAGCTTAAACCCTGCTCCTAAGCTTTTAGCTTTGCTACCTTTCCACCTGGTCTCCTGAACACACAGTATGTCCACCTTCCTCCTCTGCATCATGTCAACCAGCTCTCTACCTTTTCTGTGCATAGTTCCAACATTCAAAGTCCCCACTCTCAGTCCTAGACTCATGCCTTTCCTCTTCTCTCTCTGCCTACGGACACGCCTCCCACCTCTCCTTCTTCGACGTCTTCGACCAACAGTAGTCCAATTTCCATCAGCACCCTGTTGATTGACAGCACTGATGGCGGTCGTTGTTAACCCGGGCCTCTACCGATCCGGTATGGAGGTAATACTTTTGATTTGCATTTTAAGTAATTGGCATTGGTTTTACGTCGGATGCCCTTCCTGACACAACCCTCTGCATTTCTCCGGGCTTGGGACCGGCATGAGGGGGAGAGACACTGGTTAGTGCCCCCCCACCTCATGGCTGCATTATATTTATATTATATTTATATTTATTTATGTATGTATTATGGGCTAGTGGCTTTATACTGAATAAAATGTCTGTCTGTCTGATTGTTCATTAAAATTTAAAAATTTAATGAACAATCAACTGTAATAGAATTAATTTAACTTTAACTCTTGTAAATTAATCTTGAAAATGTAATAAATCACTTCAATGTCAATCATTTATACCAAGTCCAAAACAAATAATCAAATCTTAATCTTTATCTCATCTTCTTTCTCTTACTCACTCATTCACAGAGTTGCTTAGTTCTCCTCACAGTGTCACAGGGAGGCTGGAACCTATCTCAACCAACACTTGGCAAAAGCGGCGACACACTTAATAGCTTGTGTGACCCAAACACTGCAAGGTAACGGACAAACAACCATTCACCCTCATGTACACAACTGGGGTAACCTGGTACAGAGAGTCAACGTACTGTGCATGTGTTTCATGTATAAATATCCCATCGTGATATTGCTCGGCTCGATTGATCATCTCATACAGAAACCTCATATACATTCAACACATCCAGCAGAGGGACAATTAAAGTTATTCTCTCTCTCTCTCTCTCTCTCTCTCTCTCTCTCTCTCTCTCTCTCTCTCTCTCACTCTTACTCCCCCCTCTTTCTCTCCCCCTTCTCTCTCATGCTCTCTCGCTGTCACTCCCCCCTCTCGCTCCCTTTCTCTTTCTATCTCTCTCTCTCTCTCTCTCTCTGTGTTCATTCTTGTTTGATTTTCTCCGTATGTGCTCTCGTTTAATTCGCTGTTAGAAAATAAAGACAATACGGGTTAGTGTTACAGCCTGATTCATCCGAGTCTGTTTTCTTCCTCTCTGTCCATCTGTCTCTCTCTTTCTCTGCCTAACTTTCTCTTTATCTCTCTGTCCATCCATCTGATCATCCAAGCTTAACATAAGCATTTTTTTTAATACCACAACTTCTCTGACGAGAGTAAACCTTAAACTTGCTTGTAGTTTTATGATTGTGTGGTAGTGTGTGTGTGTGTGTGTGTGTGTGTGTGTGTGTGTGTGTGTGTGTGTGTGTGTGTGTGTGTGTGTGTGTGAGCGTGCACGTGCATCCAAGCGTCTGTAAAATAATTTTTTAAAATAACTCGTTCGACTTCAGATTCAACCACCTGCTTGGAAGTGCTTAACTCTCCGCTGTCTCCTCTTACATTTATAATATCCTTCCTTCAGTCCCTCCCTTCCTCTCTCTCTCTCTCTCTCTCTCTCTCCTCTCTCTCTCACTCTATATCCACCTCGCTCTGTCTGTCCCGCACAAGGTCCTCTTGGTTCTCTTATTTTATTGAGGATCTGAAGAAGTTTGAAAACTTTTTTGCCTACGTAGAGGTTTTCAAGGGAAGAGGAGCAGAGAGAGAGAGAGAGAGAGAGAGAGAGAGAGAGACGAAGTCAGAAAAGAAGACTAATTAACGAATAAAAAGAAGCAATAGAGGAAATCAGGAGAGGAGATGATGGCGTACTTCTCGTCAATTGCACCAGGGCATCCTGCTCTGTTGACTCTCCTGCTGCTTGGCATTGTGGGAATGTGTCCCGAGGTCTCTGTGGGCATCCCGAGTGAAGATGTGGATTATTACATGCAGGAGTTATTGAGCAGGGAGCATTATTATCGCGTTCCTGTCCTGGAGGAGAGCGCAGTGGAGGCTCATGAACTTTCCACACCACATGTCCACAACAAGCCCAAAAAGTCGGGGAAAACAGCTGGAGCAAAGACAAAGTCAGGTAACCTTTGACCTTTGCACATGACTGTGATCCAATATCAGCCATTAATTCTACCATCATATTTTGTATCATAAGGAATAAAGCCCGTTGTGTGGTGATTAAATCAGGAACAGGATGCTGGATTTGTTTCTGTGAATTTCCCTGCAGCTGGAATCTTTTATTCTGCTGCTACTACAAAGAGCTTTTCCCCGTCCGCTGGTCGTGCTCATTTTGAATGTCCATCAGATGAGTGATCAGTGAGGGCTCTTCTACATCGAGTGTGCATGGCTAACCATACCAGTTCCTCATGCAGGCCAAAGATATGCACAGGTTATACCCCGCTTACATCCAGAGTTGGTTGAGAGAGGCTTCAGTCTCCCTGCAACCCGAGAAGGATTAAATGTGCAGTAGTGGCTCAGTGATTAAGTCTGTTTTAGAGATCTGAAGGTACCACCGACCTGCCACTGTTGGGCCCTCGAGCAAGGCCCTTAACCTTGAACTGCTGAGTCGCAAAAGAAGATAAATGTGAATTGCTCTGGATGACAGACTGCCGCACGACATCACTGTAAATATAAATGTAAATACTAATGTAAATGTAGGTGCATGAAATAATACAATGCTGTCAGTTGAAATAGGCAACATGGTTAATTGAGCCACTGCTTGAACCAAGAAAACCTTCAGCATGACCAAACATTCTGTGATTGGAAGCCACGCCTACGCTCTCAGCGTAACTTCACAGTTCTCGAGTATTGTGGAGAATGTGTGTGGAACTTGGATGGGATGATGCCTTTTGACGATGATGCCGTGCCACCAAGATATTAGACCCCACCCCCAACTTCCTAACAACCACATAGCGACTGAAATTCCATGTTGTAAATTCCTTGTTTTACCAATGCAACATAAGACTCACTACCAGATCAACCGCCAAGCCCCTCCGTAGTAACCCTGGGTTAATTCTCTGTTTGGACTGCATTTGAGAAAAAGTGTAGCTTGTCATGTGACCAAGACAAATGGTAATGTTTCTCTGGTTTTCTCCAACAGTCAAAAAAAAGAAAAAAACTCACCTGGAGTCACCTGAGATGGGTGCCAGCCTCCCTACGACTGTAATTAGGATTAAACATTCAGAGAATGAATGAAAGAAAGAAAGAAAGAAAGAAAGAAAGAAAATTTTGCAGTACTCCAGGATTCTGAATGAGATGTTTTTTTTTATCATTTTTGAAATTTTGCCAGCAACAAGCTCATGCTCCAGGAAGTACTCAGTTAGTACTACAGTGTTATTTATCCCTGTAACACATGGAAATTAAAGGTGGCAGGATGTTTATTGAAAGGTTTCCCTAATTCTTGGCAGTGTACATTAGTCAGTCATATAATTATGAAGCGAAAAATTATCCAATCGAGTTTATCGGACACCGTTGTTCTCTACTGTCAGACTCTATCATATCAGTTTAATATTATTCTCCACAGAAATGTATTTTTCTTGAAACTAAACATGATGCTGAACTCGAATATGCAGAGTGTGTATTTTTAAACAAATCCTCATTAATCATAATTGGTGTCTATTCACCTCGTGTAATGTTTATGCAATAATAAGAATAATATTTGATACATTACTGAGGTCAGTGTGCTAACAGGAGCATACAGACAGAGAGAAGAATAACACACACACACACACACACACACACACACACACACACACACACACACACACACACACAGACAAACACACACAGACATATGCACACTCAGACAGAAACAAACACAGACATCCACATACAATTCTCTCTCTCTCTCTCTCTCTCTCTCTCTCTCTCTCTCTCATACACACACAGAAACACACACAGACATACACACCACCCAGACATACACACCCAGACATACACACCCAGACACACACACACACACAGACACAGACACAACATAGAGAGATAAACACACAGACACACACACACGCACATGGACACATAAACAGATATACACAGAAACACACAGACAAACCCAAACACAGACATCCACACACAATTTTCTCTGTCTCTCACATACAACACAGAGACACAAACAGATTTACACACACAGACAGAGAGACAGACACACACACAGACATACACATACAGACATAGACACACACAGAAGCACTCACACAGACCCAGACACACAAACACACAGACATAGACAAACATATAAACACAGAGACATACACACACACACACACACACACACACACACACACACACACACACACACACAAACAACACACTGAGAAATACACACACAGACACACTAACACACAGACACATACACACATACAGACTTACACATACACACACACACACAACACACAGAGACACACAATCAAGCACAGGTGCACACACACACAAACACACACACACAGACACACACACACACACACACATATACACACAGGCATACACACAACACACACATACACACACTCAAGCACAGGCACACACACACACAAACATGCAGACAACACACAGAGACATATACACACAGACACACACATACACAAACAACACACTGAGAAACACACACAGACATACACAAATACACACAGAGACACACTAACACACAGACACATACACACATACAGACTTACACATACGCACACACACAACACACAGGGACACACAATCAAGCTCAGGTGCACACACACACACACACACACACACACACGCACTCACACACAAACACATATACATACAGACAGACAAACACAGACATACAGGCAGACAGACAGACAGACACACAAACACACACAAACACACACACACATATATACACACAGCATACACACATGCACAGGCACACGCACACACAAACATGCAGACAACACACAGAGACATATACACACAGACATACACACACACATACACACACTCACAGACATACACACAGACAGACAGACACACAAACAGACAACCACACACACTCACACGCACACACAAACACATGCACACAGACAAACACAGACATACAGACAGACAGACACACACTCAAGCACAGGCGCACAGGCGCACACACAAACACACACACATAGACACACACTCACACACAAACACAGATACACACAGACAGAAAAACACAGACAGACAGGCAGACACACACAAACAGCACACAGAGACATATACACATAGACATACACACACATACACACACAACACACACGGACACACACTCAAGCACAGGCACACACACACACACACACACACACACACAGAAACACACACAGACATATATACACACAGACATACAAACACACATACACACACACACACACACACACACACACTCACAGACATATACACAGTCAGGCAGACACACAACCAGACATACACACATACACACAGACATACACAAACTCACACACACACACACACACACACACACACACACACACACACAGACACATACATACACACATAGACACCCAGACATATACAGACAAACACACACACAGACATACGCACACAGAGAAAGACCCAAACACAGACATCCACATACAACTCCACACACACACAAAAACACTTACACACAGACACACACAAACACACAGCCAGAGAGACAGACA
>CM045730.1:71297846-71330346 GCA_024760905.1 Plotosus lineatus
CACACACACACACACACAATGCAGACACACACAGACACACAGACATACACAAAACCCACACACAGACACACACACACACACACACACACATGCACACATACACAGACATACACAAAAACACACAAAACCACAGATATACACACACTCTAACACATACACAAACACCCACACACACATACCCACTCACACACACAGACACACACTCAAGCACAGGCACATGCACACACACAAACACACACACAGACACACACACAGACATACACACACAAACACAGAAAAGCACACACAGACATTCAGTTCAGTTCATTTTCTGTAACCGCTTAATCCTAATTAGGGTCGCGGGGAGGCTGGCGCCCATCCCAACCAACATCGGGCGAGGGCAGAGTACACCCTGGACAGTTCGCCAGGCCATCGCAGGGCGGAAACACACTGATGGCTTTGCAGCCTACTCTTGTCGAAAGTCAGCAATGGTTCTTTTACATAATTCACAACATAGACAGTGAGAGATATGGCCGGTCTTTGATAACCCAGTTAGCTGCACTGGGGGCACACACAGACAGACAAACACAAACATACAGACAGACAGACACACAAACAAACACACACACAGCACACAGAGACATATGCGCACAGACAAACACACACACAAACACACACACACACACACACACTCACAGACATACATACACACACAGAAACAGGTAGACACACACACACAGACATACACACATGCACACAGACATACACAAACTCTCACACACAGACACACACACACACACACACACACACACACACACACACACACACACACACACACACACACACATACACACAGACATACACACACACAGAGACAAACACACACACAAACACACAGACATACACAAACAAATAAGCACACACAGACACACTCACAAACAACACACTGAGACATACACACAGACACATAAACAAATACACACAGAGACACACTCTAACACACACACATATACACACACAGACATTCACACACACCGACACGCACATACACAGACATACATACACACACATGCATACATTCACGCAGACATACACACACACAGACATACAGACAGACACAAACATGCACACACAGCTTTCTTATACACAGAGACATAAACAAATACACACAGAGACACACTCACACAGACACACACACACAGACACACACACACACACACACACACACACACACACACACTCGCTCGCCTGGATGAAATCCCAAAGCATGTGTGAGAGGTGCGGTTACCTCACTCCGTGTCAGGCCAGAATAAATGATCAGTAAATCTTCAGTCAGATTATTAAATCTGATGACTGTACCATCTCACGTCCACTCTCCGGGGTTGTTATGTGGGGATGTGTGTGGTTAGAAACCACCTTGGAAATGAAATCTTTTCACTCAGTGCAAACTCTAATCTGAAGCAGCTCTTCTTCGAGGTCCACAGCACCAAGATTCAATCTCACAACCTTCAGGGTAGCTCATTGAACAAGATATGTGATGTGATGCATATAAAGTTTAACGTCATATACTGTACACCCTTAAACCGTTTATGTATTTCTCCACAACATCACTGTCACTTCTACTGCTGCCAAACAACCGCTGGGTGCCAGAATTGCTTAATACATTGATTTTTGAAGAAGCTTAATCCGAATTAGGGTCACAGTGAGGCTGGTGCCAAAATAGCTGACTCTGGGTGAAGTAGAGGTACATCTAGAATGGGTCACCAGGACATTACAGAGCCAACACTCATACAACCATTCACATTCACACTAGGGGACTTGGAATCAGCCTACTGTGCATGCTTTGGACTGTGGGATGAAACTGGAGAACCCGAAGGACACCCACGCAAGCATGGGGAGAACATAACTCCACAAATAAAAACACCCCAAGAATGGAAATCAATCCCAAGACCTTCTTGGTGTGAGGTGAACATGGCACCATAGTGCAAACACAACATTTTGACTGGGCATTTAAGTTGAAACTGTAACTTTATTTCCCTTGATCGGGTTTGGGTTGAGCCTGGGGTTTGGGTTGGGGTTCGGTTTGGGGTTTGGGTTGGGTTTGGGTTTGGGTTGGGGTTTGGGTTGGGGTTTTAGTTCGGAGTTGGGTTTGGGTTGGGGTGTGGGTTGGGGTTTGGGTTGGGGTGTGGGTTGGGGTTTGGGTTGGGGTGTGGGTTGGGGTTTGGGTTGGGGTTGGGATTGGGGATTTGCTTTGGGGTTTGGGTTTGGGTTGGGGTTTGGGTTGGGGTTTTAGTTCGGAGTTGGGTTTGGGTTGGGGTGTGGGTTGGGGTTTGGGTTGGGGATTGGGGATTTGCTTTGGGGTTTGGGTTTGGGTTGGGGTTGGGCTTGAGTTGAGGTTAGGGTTTGGTTTGGGGGTTGGGTTGGGGTTCGGGTCTGGGGTTGGGGTTTGGGTTGGAGTTCAGGATAGTCATTGCTGTAACACAAATAATGAGAACTAACCCAGTTCATGGAGGTTTAATAACATTAACAAGTGCACTCAAAGAACACAAACCTCCACAAAGTTATAAAAAAAATGAAGCACACAGCACCACCTGCTGTACCTGCCGTACAACTCCATGTCCAAAAAAAAATTGGATTCCTCATGTAAAATTTAAATTGGCACTAAATACACAATCTGAATCAGATCTGCATAAAACTTTATCTGACATCAAAGCTTCTGGTCCTGAATATACATCACAAATTTCATTCAAATCACTTGTGGAGTTACAGATATTTATTTATGTATTAATTTATTTATTTCACTCTTTATAAGTGTAGTATAGTTTAAAGGACATACATGCAAAAATAAAGTGAAATAATTCGGAATCCAGAAAAAGGAAGCACCAGTGAAACCATTAACCAAACAGAACCGCCTCAGTCAGAACATGGAGCAGCAACAAAACCAGGATGGAGACATGAACAATATCAGAATTCATCTGGCTTATAAAATAAACCACACATGTTCATCATTGTTCATGCTGGGAGAGCAGTAGAACAGTGCTTGCTGAGTTGTGGCGTTCATCTTCAGGACCCCTACCCCCACCCCCTCCTTCCCCAAAAGGAAAAAAAAAGAGCCATCCCGAACATAGACTGATGTCATCATGTGTGCAGTGAGGTAGATTGATATCATCACATGTGCATTAAAGGAAAAGAGCCATCACAACCAGTGCAGTAAGAGCAATGGATGTCATCACCTGGACATGGACTCAGGGAGACATCATTACTTGTGCAGGGAAGGCAGACAGACATCATCACCTGTGCAGGGAGGCAGGGACACATTAGCATATGTACACAGAGGCAGTACAATGTCAACACATGCACAGGAATGCAAAGAGAAGCCATCACCTGTGCAGGAAGGTAGTGCAACATCATCACCTGTGCTGGGAGGCAGAGCAAGGCTGCTCTAGGACCACCTGCAAGATGTTAAAGTATAAAGGAGGATAATGTGTGAGGGCCATCATGAGAGTAATTCCACATCGATTCAAATTGGAATTATAGATTAATGATCAATATAACATGGCGCACCATAGAGGAACCATAGAGGAACCACAATGTGCAACTGCATCTGAGCTTTTTGAAAAACCCAATCTGCAGGTACTGTTATGAAACTCAGGATGAACTAAAATCTATGTGTTGGTGTGAAAGTTGTTCTGGAGGAAGCCTGACCAAACCTGAGACCTGATGGTAGTGCAATACTGCAATCTTTTACCTCCGTAAACATTTCTCTGAGCGTGAGAACCTTGTAAACAGAAGTGTTTCCATAAATCAGAGTAATTATTATGTGTACAAAGCAGTGTTTACTGGATAACAAACACATCCTTATGCTAACAAGCTCATAAACAGCCCACAAATCACATTAAACCCAGCAGCTGAAAACTCAGCTCTGTGCTTTTTTGTTTGTTTGTTTGTTTTTTTTTTCTGTTTTTTTCTTTACAGGGAAATCTTCAAACAAAAAGGTGGAGAAGAATCCTAACAGCATCAGTGAATCAGGCGGACATTACCTGTCCAAGAGCATAGGTAGGTTTCATCTTAAAATTAATACGCATGTGGCTCCAGAGTTCTTTTAGAATCAGGTTCGAACCCATCACGGTTTCTGTATAATGAGCAGGTTGGATATTATAGCTCTTCTGATTGGATAGTAGCCTTCCATACCAGAAGTGCTGTGACTGGTTAAGAGTTACCAGTGTTGAATTGTGGAGTAAAAGATCCTGATCTTAAGTTCTGATTTTAAAATACCTGAACTTTTGGGTTAAATAATGTGTCATAAATTCCAGAGATTATGATTCAGACTCAAATTCCTGCGAGTATGTTTCACTGTCACCTGCCAGACGGGATGTGGGTGGAGCAGTAAGGTAGCTACGTGTACAATTGTTCTGCTCGAGGTCATGTTTTCGGAGTCAAGTGTAGCCTCTAGTTGTGCAACAGGGTCCTGGGGCTTGAGTCTCGTTCTCAGGCCTTCATGTTCTCGCCATGCTAGCTTGAATTTCCTGCGGGTACTCGATTTTCCTCCCACAGTCCGATGACTGTGTAATAGTTGATGCTCAAAGATAAAGGCTCCTGGTGGGAAGTTCTGGATTGAAAGGGTCAGTCGCTAATCTTAACCCTTTGAACACCGACCCCCCCAACTCGAACACTGGCACCAGAAGCTTGACTGCTGACATTGATTTGCAAGATATAAATTTTTCTTGTTTTCACTAAAAAACTTGCTGATTTTGGTCAATCTAGTGAAATCCTGTTAAGCAACAGTGGAAATCAAGCACACGGTGTACAATGCGGATTTCATAAACAGTTGGCACATTATACAAATAATGAATAAAACTGAATGCAATGATGTGAAAGTGCCAAATTTCAATAATTTATTCCAAATAGAACAGAGATGACAGTGTCAAAAGTTTAAACTGAGAAAATGTATAATTTAAGGGAAAATATGTTGATTCTAAATTTTATGGTGTCAGCAAATCTCAAAAAAAGTTGGGACAGGTAGCAACAAGAGGCTGGAACAGTCAATTGCACTTATAACGAACAGCTGGAAGACCAATTACCACTAATGAAGTTCATTGGCAACATGACCGAGTATAAAAAGAGCATCTCAGAGTGGCAGTGTCTCTTTGAAATAAGGATGGGTAGAAGATCACAATTTCTCCAAATGTTGCACAGAAAGATAGTGGAGCAATATCAGAAAGGTGTTTTCCAGTGAAAAATTGCAAAGAGTTTGACGTTATCATCATCTACAGTGCGTAACATCATCCAAAGATTCAGAGAATCTGGAACGATCTCTGTGTGTAAGGGTCAAGGCCGAAAAACCATACTAGATGTTGGTGATCTTCGAGCCCTTAAACGGCACCGCACCACAAACAGAAATGCTACTATAAGGGAAATCACAGAATGGACTCAGCAATACTTCCAGAGACCATTGTCGGCAAACACAATCTACCGCACCATCCACCATCGCCAGCTGAAACTCTACATTACAAAGAAGAAGCCATTTCTAAACAGGACCCAGAAGCGCAGGTGGTTTCTCTGGGCCAGGGGTCATTTAAAATGGAATGTAGCAAAGTGGAAAACTGTTCTGTGGTCAGACGAATCACGATTTGAAGTTCTTTATGGAAAACTGGGACGGCATGTCATCCGGACGAAAGAGGACAAGGACAACCCAAGTTGTTATCAGTGCTGACTTCAGAAGCCTGCATCTGTGATGGTATGGGGTTGCATGAGTGTGTGTGGCATGGGTAGCTTGCACATCTGGAAAGGCATCATCAATGCAGAAAGATGCATTCACGTTCTAGAACAACATCTGCTCCCATCCAGACCTCATCTCTTTCAGAGAAGACCTTGCATTTTTCAACATGATAATGCCAGCCCACATGCAGCATTCATTACAACATCATGGCTGCGTAGGAAAAAGATCCAAGTGTTGAAATGGCCAGCCTGCAGTTCAGATCTTTCACCTGTAGAGAACATTTGGTGCATCATAAAGAGGAAGGTGTAACAAAGAAGGCCCAAGACCGTTGAACAGTTCGAGGCCTGTATTAGGCAAGAATGGGACAGCATTCCTATTTATAAACTTGAGAAAATTGTCTCCTTGGTCTCCAGACGTTTGCAGACTGTTGTAAGAAGAAGAGGGGACGCCTCACAGTGGTGAAAATTGCCTTGTCCCAACTTTTTTGAGACTTTGTTGACACCATGAAATTTAAAATCAACATTTTTTTCCCTTAAAATCATGCATTTTCTCAGTTTAAACTTTTGACCCTGTCATCTATGTTCTGTTTGGAATGAAATATTGAAATTTAGCATTTCCACATCATTGAATTCAGTTTTTATTCGCAATTTGTACAGTGTCCCAACTTCTTTGGAATGTGATTTTTAAGATGGTCAGCGATTCACTGTAGGATGCCGAGGTGTGATAAGAGCTGACAGGTATGTGAACAGCCGGTACACCGACCGCTGGTGTTCAAACGGCGAATGTTCTGAGGTATTAATGAATTAAAATTTCCTGGATTAATTTATTGGCGAAACAACCTGTGTTGTGTGCGCGCGTGTGTGTGTGTGTGTGTGTGTGTGTGTGTGTGTGTGTGTGTGTATGTGTGTGTGTGCGTGTGTGTGTGTGTGCATGTATGTTTGTATTTGTTTGTTGTGTGTGTTTTGTGTGTATATGTGTGAGTGTGTATTAGGGTGCATCAAAAAAAAATGAAAGTTCTAAATTTGATCTGTCTGATAATTAATTTTGTTTCACTTTTTAGAAAAAGGTTCCTGTTTAAAAATTTTCATACTCGAAGAATATTTAGAGGTGCCCCCCGCAAAGCTAAATTTTCACCATATACGTCATTATGATCCATTTTTAATATAATGAATGGCTTTTGGTTCCGGCCGACCGAATCTGGTCGTATGTCGACTTCCCATTCAAATACACTCACGCCAAACAAAAACAGATGAATAAATCTCACGCATTTAAATCTATACATCTATTTTCAATGCCACGTCACTGTGACATACAACGGATCCTTTCTGTACTCCACTTTGTGGGCGGGTCTGATAGCTTCAAACTCTAATTTTATTGGATTATAACAACAGCCACAGACTGCGCGTGTTGTTTGAGTAAAGAGATCAATTTCCCCCATTTTGATCGGCTCATTTCCACGAAGCCAAGCACAGCTGGCAAGCAAACACAAATGGACAGACATGGAAAAACTTCAACCCGCAGAGCAGCTGATTGCCAAAACTTGGGACGCGCTTCCTGTCACATAAACACTGCAGCGTGCGAGTCCAATAAAATTAGAGTTTCAAGGTATCGGACCCGCCCACACACAGAAAGGATTGGCTCTCAGCTTCGCGCCACAGTGACGTGGCATTGAAAGTAGATGAATTTAATTTGCTCTGAGCAGTTATAAAGTGAAGCTGCATCATCTCCTGCTTGGCCTTTTAAGAAGCTGGTGCTGCCGGCAGCACAAACAACCGTCGTACACAACACTCGCACTGCACTGCCATCAATCATGCTTCACCACTTCTGCGGTCGTAAAGTCTATCAGACGTAACTCGCATGGGTCGTAAGTTGACGACTCACTGTATACTATATTTTCGAACAGTGTATAGTGTAGTAGACTTGTCATATTAATTAGTGTCCTCTGAATGTTTCCCTTTCAGGAGATATTAATGTAAATATAAATTTACATAATTCACTATTGATTTAGGACGATTGCTTACCATGGATCAAGTATCAGACTCAGACCAACCAATGTCAACAGCTAGATCTACTATAAAAACTCATCAGGCTACCACGTTATTTGGACTTGGCCCTGCAATTTGTGATGATGATGGAGTAATAACCGGATCTCTGCCTACTTGTTTACAAGTACTGAGATGCATGATGGATGACTGCAATCAAGCTGCTCATGGTAAAAGACCGCGGTCTGTATGAAGAACAAGTCACTTTACGACAGCCAAGCTAGTTTTGCATCAGGTGGCCACTTTCTACACTAAGGCTAACGTTCCAATGGTCACAGAACACCGGGCATGTGACAATATTGTAAAGCTACTTGATGACAACAACAAGTTGTGTGCTATTGACAAGAGTCGTCGTAGCTCATCCGCAACGCCTGCTAGTATCAACATTTGTGATTTGGCCATCAAATGTAGAGAGCCTGATGAAACTCCCAGAAGATTTAACTTTCCTAGAGTCAGTGAAAGGTGACAGAGCAGCATCCTTTGGCTCATTTGACAAAAAGTATGACCAAAAACTTTCCAGGAGAATCTCTCGTCGAGAAGCTGAAGCAGAGCGGCACGATCGTGCTCAGAAAGAAATGGAAGCATGTATGATGACTGTCCAGTCTACATCTACAGCCATTTTTGGTTAATTCTGGATTGTATTATTTCTGTAATTTATTTTTCTTTGCTTAATATATTAATATTGAATATATTTATTCATGTATAACAGTTATTGACTTACTGTGCTTACTTATTATGTAAAGCAGTAGAGAAAATAAACAGAATTATGACTGTTTTATCTTATTCGGTGGCTAATATGATAAACAAGGGCCCGGGGGACCACGAAATCAACTTCAATTTACAATCGATTTTACCAGAATAGTTGTTTACTATAATGGAACAAAACTGAAACAGACAACTCAAAAAAATAAAAGTGATTTTTTTTTTTTTCCATATAAATCTGATGCACCCTAGTGCATGTGTGTGTTTGTGTGTGTGTGTGTGTGTGTGTGTGTGTGTGTGTGTGTGTGTGTCTGTAAGTGTATGTTTGTATTTGTGTGTGTGTGTGTGTGTGTGTGTGTGTGTGTGTGTGTGTGTGTCTGTAAGTATATGTTTGTATTTGTGTGTGTGTGTGTGTGTGTGTGTGTGTGTGTGTGTGTGTGTGTGTGTGTGTGTGTGTGTGGCGTGGGTGCGTGTGTGTGAGTGTATGTTTGTGTTTGTGTGCTGTGTGTGTTTTGTGTGTGTGTGTGTGTGTGTGAGTGTGTATGTGTTTGTGTGTTGTGTATGTTTTGTGAGTAAGTGTGTATGTGTGTGTGTGTGTGTGTGTGTGTGTGTGTGTCTGTAAGTGTATGTTTGTATTTGTGTGTGTGTGTGTGTGTGTGTGTGTGTGTGTGTGTGCGTGGGTGCGTGTGTGTGTGTGTATGTTTGTGTTTGTGTGCTGTGTGTGTATGTGTGAGTGTGTATGTGTTTGTGTGTTGTGTATGTTTTGTGAGTAAGTGTGTGTGTGTGTGTGTGTGTGTGTGTGTGTGTGTGTGTGTGTGTGTGTCTGTGTCTGTGTGTGTGTGTGGGTGTGTGTGCGTGTGTGTGTGTGCGTGTGCGTGCGCGTGTGTGTGTGTGTGTGAGAGAGAGAGCGAGAGAGAGAGAGAGAGAGAGAGAAGGAGTCTGTGTTCCATTATGTTACTGAGAGGCTGATTTTTTTTTTTTTTTTAATGGCGTGTTGTTACCATGGAATAAAAACACGTGAAGATGCACAAACCACTGAAATCCATTACTACTTATGCACCACTCTGGAAAATTCTCTGTTTTGATGGAAAAGAAGTTGTTACTAAATTTTTATTTTTCTGAGGCCTTGTGCTCATATTTTTCGCAGCAGGTTGCTGTGGTCAAAATAAGCTTCTCATTAACCCAAAACATCGCTTCAGACTCCAGCTTTTACATCTGTGGAATAAAAATGTACTCAAACCCACAGTAAATGATCACAGACACGTTTATTTCACCTGGACATCATCCCACTGTCCTTTCCAGTGCTTACTGAAGAACTATTTCAGAATGTGGAGAAAAAGAGAGAATGATATTGATCTGAATATGACGTACACAGCTATGTGAGGAGAAAATCACCAAAACAACCCACAATCCCCTTCTAATTAAGGAGAGGGAGAGAGAGAGGGGAGGGGATGTATTGGATTCAGTACTCTGTTGTTGATTCTGAATTACTTATTTTAGGAATTCAACGATTCCATGCAGGGTTGGATGAAAACATCTAAATATCATATTACATTAACCCAATAATTATATATATCATGATATGTTGTATTATTATTATTATTATTATTATTATTATTATTATTATTTCATAAACAATGACCGGGACGATCACACAGCAGCCCCCATCCCGACCGCCAACAGCTTCTTCTTCTTCTTCTTCTTCTTTTCCTTTTGGCTGTTCCCTTCAGGGGTAGCCACAGCAAATCATCCGCCTCCACCTCACCCTGTCCTCCGCATCTTCTTTTCTGACTCCAACGACCTTCATGTCTTCCTTCACCACATCCATAAATCTCTTCTTCGGTCTTCCTCGAGGCCTTCTGCCTGGTAGTTCCAACCTCAGCATCCTACTGCCAATATACTCACTATCCCTCCTCTGTACATGTCCAAACCATCTCAATCTAGCCTCTCTGACTTTGTCTCCAAAACATCTTACGTGGGCTGTCCCTCTGATGTACTCATTTCTGATCCTATCCATCCTCGTTACTCCCAAAGAGAACCTCAACATTTTCATCTCCGCTACCTCCAGCTCTGCCTCCTGCCTTTTCCTCAGCGCCACTGTTTCTAATCCATACAACATCACTGGCCTCACCACCATCTTGTACACTTTTCCCTTCATTCTTGCTGACACTCTCCTATCGCACATCACACCAGATACTTTTCTCCAACCATTCCAGCCTGCCTGCACACGCTTCTTCACCTCTTTTCCACACTCTCCATTGCTCTGGATTGTTGAGCCTAAGTACTTAAAATCCTCCACCTTCGTTATCTCTGCTCCCTGTAACATCACCGTTCCTCCTGAGTCCTTCTCATTCACACACATGTATTCTGATTTTCTGAGGCTAACCTTCATTCCTCTCCTTTCCAGGGCATACCTCCACCTCTCTAGATTTTCCTGCACTTGTTCTCTGCTCTCACTACAGATCACAATGTCATCTGCAAACATCCCGACCGCCAACAGCATGGCTGTTATAAGCAGACCTGTATTTAATACACGAGTTTAAGAGAGGACCTTCTCGTGATATTAATTCCTGACCGTATAAATGAAATGCTCAGTATCGCACTAATGATGCTTTATGATACATCAGCCCAGTCTTACTGCTCTACCTGAAATCTCTTTTACCTGAAAGCATTCCGGTCAAGAATACTGTACCCAGGAAGTGCAAACGTCCACCAAGATTAACGCTCCTCCATGGGATTCTGGAATTGATTCTGGAATGGAAAATGATTCTTTAACATTGTGAGACAGTTTGAAAATGTGGTGCTATGGTGGAAGATGCTGTGTAACTTCTGGCTGTTTTTAGACCTGGTGGAGGTTTGCACTCTGTGTGCTCTTCAGACAGGCTTGATGTCCACAGTAATTATTTTTCTTTTCTCAGTGGAATACAACATGAAATGCAGTATATTTTAAGGCAGTGGCAGAAAAATTCTGCATCACTTTTGGAATATAAAAAAGTCTGATTTAAGTTCTCCTTCGCCCATCTGAGCTGGTCACCACGACTGGAGCTTCACTACAGCTTGACTGTAGATGATGTTTATTTGTGAATAAGTCCAGTTTCACTCATAAATCACTCGCTGGTGCATTTTTTTATATGCCTTTTATTTCCATGATCTCAGAAAATGGTGTGTACTCAAAAAGGTCAGAAGCGAAACGCGTGATATCAGACAGAGTGGAATGGGAGGAGTGTTCTCGGAGCAGAACCGAGGGATTACTGGGAATATAGCACAAACTGAAATACAGAATCACTTCAGTGCACATCGTGTCTCAGGATCTTCACGTCTCTCCTCACAGATGTTTGGACAGGAAAGGCGTCATGATTAGAGAACTCGCACAGGGAACTGAACTGAATTAATGTCTCATCAAGAACTGAGTACAGTCTGGATAAAAGGTCACACTTCAAACACTTCCAACACACATCAAACACACACTTCAAACACTTCCAACACACATCAAACACACACTTCAAACACATCAAACACACACTTCAAACACTTCCAACACACATCAAACACACACTTCAAACACTTCCAACACATTTCAAACACTTCCATCACACACCAAACACTCACATCACACATCAAAGACCTACATCACACATCTATCAAACATCAATCACAAATCAATCACACTTCAATCATACATCAATCAGACTTTGTTCACACAACTATTACTCATCTATTACACTTGATAAACTTCTATAATAATCAATCACACTTCTACTACACTTCACACACTTCTATTTCAAACATATCACACTTCACACACTTTACAGACTCCTATCACTCTCCGATTACACGTCACACACTTCAAACATTAACCAACTTCTATCACATGTCTATTACATGTCTATTAGACTTTGCATGCTTCTATCACTTCAATCACACATCCATCACACTCTATCACACATCAGACTTAGAGGGTTGTATATAAGTTATAATCGTATGTAAAAATTACATAAGGAAGGTTCCTGCTGTTCCGAGAGGGAGGGATGAAACTCGGAGGAAAGGCAGAAAGGCTATATCCCAAGTGTGTGTGTGTGTGTGTGTGTGTGTGTGTGTGTGTGTGTGTGTGTGTGTGTGTGTGTGTGTGTGTGTGGAGGGGCGGGGGGGAGCGAGAGAGAGAGACAGAGAGCACGAGAGAGAGACAGACAGAGACAGAGACAGAGAGAGAGAGAGAGAGAGAGAGAGAGAGAGAGAGACAGAGAGAGAGAGACAGAGAGAGAGAGAGAGAGAGAGAGAGTAGGAGTATGTGTAAGTGAAAATTGTCACAATCTGGAAGATGGTGTTGTTAGGCGCTCACGGACCATCTGGAGATGGAAAGCGAGAGATTGAAGCAGAAGGATTCTTGGAAACTACATATGTGTGTGTGTGTGTGTGGACTGGGGGGTGGGGGGGTTCAACAGGAGAGGAATGACCCATTTCTGAAAAAAAAACAACAACAAAAAAAACCAGGGTGACATGACACGCGTGCGTGTGTGTGTGTGTGTGTGTGTGTGTGTGTGTGTGTGTGTGTGTGTGTGTGTGTGTGTGTGTGAGAGAGAGAGAGAGTGCGCGTGTGTGTGTGCGAGAGAGAGAGAGAGAGAGAGAGAGAGAGAGAGAGAGTGTGTGTGTGTGTGTGTGTGAACTTTGAACGGGTAAAAGAAACAGGAAGACACTGGTGTCACAACGCATTAAGCCATTTGAAGAAATACAAGGAACTTTTTTTCATTTTTCACTCATCACTCTGTCACTGAATGTTTGTCATTAGGTTCTTCCACACATGAAATGTTGCCCACATGGCCCAGGTTCTGGTTGCCTAGGCAACCCTGGTGTATGTTTCTTCTTCTTTTCCTTTTGGCTTTTCCCTTCAGGGGTCGCCACAGCGAATCATCTGCCTCCATCTCACCCTATCCTTTGCATCTTCTTCTCTTACACCAACGTGTATGTTTCCCATACCCAAAAGTTTTCACTGGTTGCTGTTAAAATTCAGAAAAATTGAGATAGTTAGGAACACCTACAGGCTAATGTTCTCTTTGTGGGGGGAGGGGGGGGTGATGCCACACTGAGACATCCCATACACGTGCTGCATACCATGTAGTGGGATAGACCAATTAGTGCTGCTCTACTTGGGGCTTGTAGTTCACCATACAGGATGTCTTTGGGGGATACGGTTCCATTCTATTAAAATGCGGCAGCCAACAGAGACGCCTCTCGCTGAGGGTTAACAACTCGGGGAAAATGCCAATAAACACTAGTTAGTTCATCATCTCACAAAGATGGAAGGATGCCATCAACCAGGGGCTGGACAGCATATCCCTCTCATATTTTGCTCTCTGTCTTTGCTACCCAGTGTCCTGCCAGTGTGTGACATGTGTCACACATTGTGGCATGACCTACTGATTGACCCTCTCTCTCTCTCTCTCTCTCTCTCTCTCTCTCTCTCTCTCTCTCTCTCTGTGAAATCAGCTATTGCTTGATCTACACATTTTGTGAAAGCAAGCCTTCAACCTGCTCATCAGTTGAGGTGTGATCGCCTATGTGTGGTTGGGTTTGTGATGTGCGTTCCTCAAAGAAAACTGTCTGAGCCTGTCCTGTCGGCTCCACACTAATCATGAACAGAGGACCTGGACATGAGAATCCAAGCCATAAAGACCAGCAATGAAAAACCCATCGTGAAGCAGTTTAAAATCACACCCGATGAATATGAACATCTGGCTGCTAACAGGCCACTCTAGAGCTCTGGTGTTCTGTTATCTTCGTCAGATTCCCCAGGCTGGAGTCCCAAAGGACAAACTAAAGTGAAAATCTCACATGCCGTGTTCAGCTGCACCTCCTGCTGCAGGATATGTGGCTCTGGAATTGATCTCGACAGCCAAGTACTGGGTGACAGCCAAACGAAAAGGGAAAGAGTCGCGGTCTGCTTTCATTCCTTCTTTCATTTTCTGAACTGTTTAATCTTCATTAAGGTCGCGGGGAGGCTGCCACCCATCTCAGCTAACCCTGGGCGAGGGCAGAGTACACCCTGGACAACACACCAGGCCCTCACAGAGGGCTTTGATGCACCATTACTCAAAAATAATCCTTTGAAAGGGTCCACCTTCAGCCACCTTCAGCCCCCAGAGTTCCAAATGGTGGCATCTTGGCTTTGCTATTGAATTACTGACAGGAATTTACTTATTTAGTAAACATCGAGTGCATTTGTACCTTTAATCCATTTTGAATTTAAACTCTCTTTCACCTTTAAACTGTATTTATAAATATAAACAAAAACAATGTTTTCCTAACTGAGGCAGTTGGACGAATTTATATATATATATATATATATATATATATATATATATATATATATATATATATATATATATATATATATATATATATATATATATATATATATATATATATTATTTATAATACATGTATATTAACATTAATAATAATTAATAATAAATAATAATAAAACAAGAATAAACAATAATTCAACTTCCGAACATTGAGTGCAGATGTCACGTTGGCAGGCATCTATCAAAAAGTCACATGGGCAGACATGAGGTGGTGCGTAAGAGAGGAGGAGGAGGAGGAGGAGAATTTAGTGTGTGTGCACACTACAAATGCAAGCAAAGAAAGGCTCGTGGTGAGATCCCACAAGGCCAGTGCTTCTCAAATAGTGGGCATGATGCCAGGAAGGGGGGAGTATATGACCCTGGGAGACATGCTTTTTGCCATACTGTACTAGAATTCAGTGTAATTGCACATCCTCTACAGTGGGTGACAGTGGCACTCTCACTGTGTTCCCTGTGGTATAGGGAAAAAGCACACAGCAAACGATATGAAATGCAGTAAACACTATTTATAGTCACGCTGGGGGAGAGGGGTTTCTTCCTCTAGGCACCGTCATGGAACATAATTGAGAAGCACTGCACAAGGCATTTTTGGAGCGCGGAGGAATACACAGGGACGATAACAAAGCTAATTAAAAGCAAAGCTCGTAAATCAAAATTTTGCTGGTTGGATGGAGCAGATTTTTGGTGGATTGACGCCCGTATCATGGGGAATTTGTTATAAAAGGCACTCAATCAAATATCAAATAATAATCAGATATTATTATCAAATAATTGTGCTTGGAGAAAGATAGGTTGTGGATATTATTCCAAGAACATCATGCAGACAGTGAAGCATGGTGGTGGAACCATCAGGACATGGGACCGATTCTCTAGAGGTGGTACTGGGACATTGCACTCCATTAAACTAAACATGAATGAAGTGATAATGTATCAAAGGAGAGTTAATTTTCATACATTAACCTATAGTCATCATTGACAAGACAACTGCTGAATCCTGATTGCCTCACCTTATCCTTTCAGGGTTGCACTGGACAAATGACTGTGTCCTAGTGGCACCTCTAGGTTTTGTCATTCTGAAGTTTCATCAAATGTAGACAAGAAACACATTGTACTTTTTTTCCAAGCCACAAATACTCATAGATCCATCGCACACCGTCAGTAAATTTTATTTTAATGTGCCACAGCTGTACAGGTTACCTGGCGCAGACAGGTCCAGGAACTTTGAGAATCAAGGAATTGGCTAACGATACAAATCATCTGTTCTCTAGATGGTCTCAATTAACATTGCTTGGTTTGTAATGGTTCGACTTCACAGTCACACATGCCAATTCTTACGGAAACCATGCTGTTTTCCGTTCCCAAGAGAACATGGCTGGAATTCAGCTTATAACCTCAAACACAGCTGCAATAACTCTAAAAGGCCTTGAATAGTCTGGTCAAGAGGTTCCCAACCCTGGTTCTGAAACAACTCCTGTTCTACATATGAATTTCTTTGCTGGTGTGTCATATCCACTTAAATTAATGAACAGCTGTTAATTAGCTAACTAGTTACATCATATTTTTGGGGTAAAAAAACACATGAAATGTTCGAGGTAGGGATCAATCCTCCAGGATCAGGCTTGAGAACCTCTGGTTCAGAGCGTTTCCTGACTTGAACTGCAGTTGAAATGTTGGAAGAGTCCAGTGAAGGATCTGTTGTACGCTTGAATTGGAGACCACAAATCTTCGAAAGAACATCTCCAACTTATAATTGAGGCACTGAGATCAAAAATAGGGGTTTATATATCATAAATGGGGTTTTTGATCTCAGTGCCTACATTGCCAAAGGTTGCTCCTTTGCAGTAAAATACTTCAGTATATAGAGATGCATCCTTTTAGCATATGGGTGGGGGGGCACTAACCAGTGTCTCTCCCCCTCATGCCGGTCCCAAGCCCGGAGAAATGCAGAGGGTTGTGTCAGGAAGGGCATCCGACGTAAAACCAATGCCAATTACTTAAAATGCAAATCAAAAGTATTACCTCCATACCGGATCGGTCGAGGTCTGGTTAACAAACGACCGCCATCAGTGCTGTCAATCAACAGGGTGCTGATGGAAATTGACTACTGTTGGTCAAGACGTCGAAGAAGGAGAGGTGGGAGGCGTGGTCCGTAGGCAGAGAGAGAAGAGGAAAGGCATGAGTCTAGGACTGAGAGTGGGGACTTTGAATGTTGGAACTATGCACAGAAAAGGTAGAGAGCTGGTTGGACATGATGCAGAGGAGGAAGGTGGACATACTGTGTGTTCAGGAGACCAGGTGGAAAGGTAGCAAAGCTAAAAGCTTAGGAGCAGGGTTTGCTTATTTTATCACGGTGTGGATGGGAAGAGAAATGGAGCTCGGAGTCATCTTGAAGGAGGAGTTTGTCAGGAATGTTCTAAAGTGAAAAGAGTGTCAGACAGAGTGATGAATCTCAAGTTAGAAATTGAAGGTGTAATGCTCAATGTTGTTAGTGCTTATGCCCCACAGGCAGGATGTGAGCTAGAAGAGAAGGAGAGATTCTGGAGTGACTTAGATGAAGTGATGCAGAGTACTCCCAGAGGTGAAAGAGTGGTCATAGGTGCAGACTTCAATGGACATGTTGGGGCAGGCAACAGAGGGGACGAGGAAGTGATGGGCAGGTTTGGTATCCAGGACAGGAACGCAGAAGGACAGATGTTGATAGATTTTGCAAAAAGGATGGAAATGGCTGTGGTGAATACTTTCTTTGAGAAGAAACAGGAGCATAGGGTGACTTATGAAAGCGGAGGTAGGCGGACACAGGTAGACTACATCTTGTGTAGGCGATGTAATTTGAAGGAAGTCAGTGACTGCAAAGTCATCAGGTGAGAGCGCTGCCAAACAGCATAGGATGGTGGTGTGCAGGATGACTCTGATGGTGAGAAAGGTGAAAAAGGCAAAGAGCAGAGCAGACAAAGTGGTGGAAGCTGAAAAAGGAAGAGGTCGGTTGTTTCAAGGAGGAGTTGAAACAGGCTTTGGGTGGCCAGGAAGTGCTTCCAAATGACTGGACAACCACAGCAAATGTGATCAGGGACACAGGTAGGAGAGTACTTGGTGTGTCCTCTGGAAGGAAAGTAGATAAGGAGACTTGGTGGTGGAATGAGGAAGTGCAGGAGTGTGTACAAAGGAAAAGGTTAGCCAAGAAGAAGTGGACATTGAGAGGATCAAGGGAGTAAACAGGAGTACAGGGAGACACAGCAAGGCTTAGAAGTAGCAGTGGCTAAGGCCAAACAGAGGGCATATGATGACTTGTATGATAGGTTGGATAGTAAAGAGGGAGAAATGATCTATACAGGTTGGCACAGCAGAGAAATAGAGATGGAAAGGACGGGCACCAAGTTAGATTGAGAAAGGACAGAGAGGGAACTCTATTGACTGATGACAGAAGTGTGCTGGTAAGATGGAAAGAGTACTTTGAAGAGCTGATGAATGAGGAAAATGAGAGAGAAAAAGAGTAGAAGAGGTAACCATTGAGGGCAGGATGTAGCAAAGATCAGTAAGGGTGAAGTGAGAAGGGCATTGAAGAGGATGAAGAATGGAAAGGCAGTTGGTCCTGATGATATACCTGTGGAGGTATGGAAGTGTCTAGGAGAGGTAGCAGTAGATTTTCTGACAAGAACATTCAACACGGTACTAGAGAGTGAGCAGATGCCGGAGGAGGGAGGAGAAGTGTGCTGGTGCCCATTTTTAAGAACAAGGAGACGTGCAGAGTTGCAGCAACCACAGAGGGATAAAGTTGATGAGCCATAATGATGAAGTTATGGGAAAGAATAGTGGAAGCTAGACTACGGCAGAGGTCAGCATTTGTGAACAACAGTTTGGTCTCATGCCAAGAAAGAGCACCACAGATGCACTGCCTGCCTTGAGGATGTTAATAGAGAAGCACAGAGAAGGTCAGAGGGAGCTACATTGTGCCTTTGTGGATCTGGAAAAAGCACATGACAGGGTGCCAAGAGAAGAACTGTGGTATTGCATGAGGAAGTCTGGAGTGGCAGAGAAGTATGTTAGAGTGGTGCAGGACATGTATGAGAGATGTAAGACAGTGGTGAGGTGTGCTGTCGGTGTGACCGATTTAATTCAAGGTGGAGGTGGACTGCATCAAGGGTCAGCTCTGAGCCCCTTCTTGTTTGCTATGGTGATGGACAGGCTGACAGACGAGGTGAGACAAGAATCTCCATGGACTATGATGTTTGCAGATGACATCGGATCTGTAGTGAGAGCAGAGAACAAGTGCAGGAAAATCTCGAGAGGTGGAGGTATGCCCTGGAAAGGAGAGGAATGAAGGTTAGCCTCAGAAAATCAGAATACATGTGTGTGAATGAGAAGGACCCAGGAGGAACGGTGATGTTACAGGGGAGCAGAGATAACGAAGGTGGAGGATTTTAAGTACTTAGGCTCAACAATCCAGAGCAATGGAGAGTGTGGAAAAGAGGTGAAGAAGCGTAGCAGGCAGGCTGGAAATGGTTGGAGAAAAGTATCAGGTGTGATGTGCGATAGGAGAGTGTCAGCAAGAATGAAGGGAAAAGTGTACAAGATGGTGGTGAGGCCAGCGATGTTGTATGGCTTAGAAACAGTGGCGCTGAGGAAAAGGCAGGAGGCAGAGCTGGAGGTAGTGGAGATGAAAATGTTGGAGGTTCTCCTGGGAGTAACGAGGATGGATAGGATCAGAAATGAGTATATCAGAGGGACAGCCCACGAAGATGTTTTGGAGACAAAGTCAGAGAGGCTAGATTGAGATGGTTTGGACATGTACAGAGGAGGGATAGTGAGTATATTGGCAGTAGGATGCTGAGGTTGGAACTACCAGGCAGAAGGCCTCGAGGAAGACCGAAGAAGAGATTTATGGATGTGGTGAAGGAAGACATGAAGGTTGTTGGAGTCAGAAAAGAAGATGCGGAGGACAGGGTGAGGTGGAGGCGGATGATTTGCTGTGGCGACCCCTGAAGGGAGCAGCCGAAAGTAAAAGAAGAAAGAAGAAGAAGAAGACCTTCAGCACAGATGGTGTAGTTGCTGAGGGTTTTAGAGTTTGCACAGGAAACAGAGCATGTCGTCTGGACATTTTGGGGTTTTTGGAACAAAATCAGTTCATCAGAAACAGGATCATTATTCAACAATTCAACATCAGACAATGTCTCATAGTCAATACTCACCACACGTTTATCTGATGCCAACAAGTTTTCTCTGCAGTCTCTCTGAGAATTTTAATATGGACACTTTTTTTATTATTATTTATTTTACTTGTGCCGCTCTTACCTGCTTCAAACACCGGATCTCTATCCACTGTTATCACAGCTTCAGTGGTGTCACGATGAAACATCTTATTCGTCCATGAATTTCCAGAGTAGGCGGCATTAGCTGGGGCGATCAGGACGTGGCATTAAACCAGGTAGAGCTGGGCTCATGATCAAAAGCCTGTGATGTTTCAACTCCAAGTTTAACCCCGAGCGTGCTAAGTTGTATAAATGAGTACCAGTAAAAATACTGAGAAGATGACCTGTGATGGACTAGCGCCCCTCCTTGAGCAGTTGAACTTCTATTCACTTCAAGCTACTGAAGCTGGGGATAAGCGCCGTCCTGATGAACCAGTGGCTTGCGTCTAAAAGCCCAACAAACTTGACCCTACTGGCAGTGTAAGGTCCCACAGCGGCTGTCATGACATCACCCTTGTTTCCCAGATTTCAATATCTTCCATGTTTGTGTGTTTTCTTCGCCTCTCGCCAGCATTGCTTTGTTTATTTTTGTTATTCAGCTACATGCTATGTTTACGTGTTCGAGTTTGATTTTGTTTGTTTCCTGTTGGGATGCCAGTCAATAATGAACTCCTCATGCTGCACACATGACAGGTACTCCACACTCGTTCATGACAGGTAGCATTCAATTTCTTTCCCTTTCTGGGGTAGTTGCTAAAGAGCATAGTGTACAGTGCGGCTAGTGAGGGCTAATTTTCAGGGAGATATGCAGCAGTCACATACACACACACACACACACACACACAGAGAGAGAGAGAGAGAGAGAGAGAGAGAGAGAGAGAGAGAGAGAGAGAGAGAGAGAGAGAGAGAGATACTTTAGTGCTGTAATAACACTGATGCTGTGTGTGTGTGAAAGCGAGGAGGCAGAGCTTGGCTGTGTGACCTCATTCCTCAAAAAGGAGAGACCAGGAGAGGAGCAGAGGGAGAAGCAAATAAAAATGATAGAAGAGAACAGGAGAGAAGATGATAGAGGAATAAAGAAAAGGATTGTAGAAGGGAAGAGGAGGAAAGACGAGTGAAGCACATTAGTATGTGATGTTTCACAATTATTAGCAAAGTAAAGAATTAGTGATTCAATACATGACAAGGATCAGGAAAGAAGGGAGGGGGAAGAAGGGGTAGAGAGAGACTGAAGGGGAGAGGGGAGAGATAAAGAGGGGTAGAGAGAGATTGGGGGAGAAAGGAAGAGATAGACAGGGGGAGAGAACGAGAGAGAGAGTGAGCTGGGGGTGGAGAGGGAGAGGGAGAGAGGGGGGAGAGAGGGGAGAGACAAAGAGGTAGAGACATATACACACGCACAAAAAGACATACTCATACACCGACGAATACACACACACACACACACACACACACACACACACACACACACACACACACACACACAGGTGTTTTCTTTGTGAAAGCTGTTATCCAGACGAGGTATTTGGGTCTGAACTCTGTTTATTGTTCATCTTACTTGAGTGTCTGTTGTTTCTGATTTCACACGTTCGAACATCATGTCATATTTTCTGGCTGAAATCACACAGAGGCAGCGGACGCTGGGTAGAACCAGACCACAGACCCTGCAGCAACCCACCACCTTACCGTCCTGCATCATGCGAGACTGGGAGTCTACAGCTTTAGTCATGCCATGCTGCACGTCTGAGCTCATTCACATGTCGGTTTGTGTCAGCCGTAATAATGTGATCAAAGGAAATCACTATCAAATTTCATCGATAAAAGATTACATCATCATCACCTTTATCAGGAAAACGTGGTGCACACCACACAACGCAGCACTCACACTCACTGACCTTCACATGGATACATCCCTGACAACATTCCACTGTTCACATTTACACCTTATTATATTATGTCATCATGAGTTATAATCCAACAGACCAATCAGCAGCAACTTCTAACGCGCTCAATTAGTGTATTCTTTCCATTTGTTTTCATTACTTATTCAACCTGTTCTTCTTCTTCTTTTCCTTTCGGCTTTTCCCTTCGGGGATCGCCACAGCGAATCATCTGCCTCCATCTCACCCGATCCTTTGCATCTTCTTCTCTTACTCCAACTACCATCATGTCCTCCTTCACCACATCCATGAATCATCTCTTTGGTCTACCTCTAGACCTTCTGCCTGGTAGTTCCAGCCTCAGCATCCTATTACCAATATACTCACTATCCCTCCTCTGTACATGTCCAAACCATCTCAATCTAGCCTCTCTGACTTTGTCTCCAAAACATCTAACATGTGCTGTCCCTCTGATGTACTCATTCCTGATCCTATCCATCCTCGTTCCTCCCAAAGAGAACCTCAACATTTTCATCTCTGCTACCTCCAGCTCTGCCTCCTGTCTTTTCCCCAGGGCCACTGTCTCTAAACCATACAACATCGCTGGCCTCAACACCGTCTTGTACACTTTTCTTTTCATTTTTTCTGATAATCTTCCTGTCACACATCACACCGGACACTTTTCTCCGACCATTGCAACCTGCCTGCACACGCTTCTTCACCTCTTTTTTTCACTCTCCATTGCTCTGGATTGTTGAGCCTAAGTACTTAAAATCCTCCACCTTCTTTATCTCTGCTCCCTGTAACCTCACCGTTCCTCTTGGGTCCTTGTCATTCATACACATGTATTCTGTCTTACTGAGACGAACCTTCATTCCCCTTCTTTCCAGGGCATACCTCCACCTCTCTAGATTTTTTTTGTACTTGTTCTCTGCTCTCACTACAGATCACAATGTCATCTGCAAACATCATAGTCCATGGAGATTCTTGTCTAACTTCGTTTGTTAGCCTGTCCATCACCATCACCCTGTCCATCACGTCAACTATTCAACCTGTTCTGTTTTCCTTTTTTATTTCCTTACTCACTTCCTTTTTTCTTTGTTCCTTTATTTCATTTCCTTACCCCATCCTTTCTCTTTTCTTTCTTTCATTTCCTTCCTTCATTCTGTTCTTTCTTTCTTTCTTTCTTTTTCTTACTCCCTTCCTTCCTTCTTTCTTTCTTCATTACTTCCTGACTTCTGCTCTTTCTTTCCTTTTTTTCCTTCTTTTCCTTACTCTTTTACTCCCTTCCTTCCTTCCTTCCTTCCTTCCTTCCTTCCTTCCTTCCTCCCTTCCTTCTGCTCTTCTTTCTTCCTACTTTAAATCCACTTTTTATCTTTCCTTGTGACCATGGTCTATGCTGTTGCATGCTGGGGCAGCAGACTGAGGGTCACAGACGCAAACAGAGAGAACCAACTGATCACTGAGGCTGGTCACGTTATGGGGATGGACCTTGACTCCCTGATGGTGGTGTCAGTGAGTGAAATTTTGTTCACAATAAAGACGGATATGAACAACACCTCCCACCCACTTCACAGCCTGCTGGCCAGTAAAAGGCGCCGATTCAGTGAGAGAGTGATACCACCAAAATGCCCCACTGAACCACACGGGAAATCTTTCCTACCTGTGGCTGTTAAACATCCAGGTGCACAGTGAGCTCCCTAGGCCCAGATGCCCAGCTCCCCTCTCCCTAACTCCCATCATCACCAAATGTTTCGAGAGACTCATGTTGTCTGACATCAAGGCTGCCATCCCTGCTGATCTTGATCCACTTCAGGTTGCATAAAGAGAAAACAGGTCAGCACAGGATGTAATAAATGCAACCTCCTACACAGCCCTCACACACCTGAACAGCAGCAACTCCGATGTGAAAGATGTTGGTCATAGTCTTCAGCTCCACTTTTAACACAGTTCAACGACATAACCTTTTTCGGAAGTCGGGCAGTCTGGGCTGACGGAGCTCGCTCTACACCTGGATACTGGAATTTCTCAGCTACAGATCTCAGAATGTCAGGATAGGTAAACACATTTCCTCCACTCTCATCCTGAACACCAGAACACGACAGGGGTGTATTCTTAGCCCCCTCCACTTCTCCCTTTTCAGACATAACTATTCCTCCACTCACACCAGTAACACCATTATCGATTCCGCCGACAACACCACTTTCATGGGTTTTATTACTGATAATGAGTCACTGCGGCGATGGGGCAACGACAATAGCCTGGGACACTCTGTCCTCTGTATTTGTGGAGAGGAGGTAGAGAGGGTGAAATGCTTCTAGTTTCTAAGAGTCCACATCTCTGTTGACTTCACTTAGTACACAAACATCTCCCACTAGGTGGGGAAAGCCCAAAAAAGGATGTACTTCCTCAGGAAGCTCTGACAAGCATGTCTACCCTGACCCCTACAGATGAACTCAATGGTGCTCCACCATTGAGAGCTTCCTGACCTACAACTATAGAGTATGATTTAGAAGCTGTACTACAGAGGACAGAGAGGTCTGGCAGTGGATGGTGAAGACTGCAGAGTGGGTGACTGGAACTACACTACCCTCTTCAGGGACATTTACACTGTCAGAAGTCAGAGGAGAACAAGTGGAATTGTCAGGGACTCAACACACCCTGGACACCGCCCTCCTTTTCTCACCCCTCCCCTCCGTTAAAACGAACAGACTCAAGAACAGTGTTAACCAACAAGCTGCTAAACATGTAACTGCCGGCACCACCATCGGCAATACCACCACCGACACCATCACACACACTGACTGAATAAATATCATTCAGACCATCATCCTGCACAGTGCAATGCTCATGTTTAGAGTAAGTCTTGAACATCATAACATTTTAACAATTAATAATAAAAAGTTCTACCTCTTACCTGCTGTATATTCTGCACCTTTGGCTACTATTCAGCCTACTGTGTATGAGTGAATATGTGGATAGATATATAGTTGTATTTGTGTGTATATGTGTGTATGTACAAACGGGATTCTAAAAAAGTTGACACACTTTACAAATTGTGAATACAAACTGATTAGAATGATATGGAAGTGCCAAATTTCAATATTTTATTTCCAATAGAACATAGATGACAGGGTCAAAAGTTTAAATTGATAAAATGTATCATTTTAACGGAAATATATGTTGACTTTAAATTTCATGGTGTCAACAATCTCAAAAAAGTTGTTGTAAAAAGTATCTCTTTCTTACAACAGTCTGCAAACATCTGGGGACCGAGGAGACAAGTTTCTCAAGTTTAGAAATAGGAATGCTGTCCCATTCTTGTCTAATACCGGCCTCGAACTGTTCAACTGTCTTGGGCCTTCTTTGCTGCACTTTCCTCTTTATGATGCGCCAAATGTTTTCTCCGGGTGAAAGATCTGGACTGCAAGCTGGCCATTTCAATACCCGAATTCTTTTTCTATGCAGCCATGATGTTGTAATTAATGCTGCATGTGGTCTGTCATTATCATGTTGAAAAATGCAAGGTCTTTTCTGAAAGAGATGACATCTGGATGGGAGCATATGTTGTTCTAGAACCTGAATATATCTTTCTGTATTTACGGTGCCTTTCCAGATGTGCAAGCTGCCCATGCCACATGCACTCATGCAACCCCATACCATCACAGATGCACGCTTCTGAACTGAACACTGATAACAACTTGGGGTGCCCTTGTCCTCTTTAGTTCGGATGACATGGCGTCCCAGTTTTCCATAAAGAAATTCGAATCATGATTCGTCTGACCACAAAACAGTTTTCCACTTTGCTACACTTCATTCTAAATAACCCCTGGCCCAGAGAAACCACCTGCACTTCTTGGTCATTTTTAGAAATGTCTTCTTCTTTGTACTGGAGAGTTTCAGCTACCGTGTTTCCCCGAAAATAAGACAGGGCTTATATTAATTTTCCTACCAAAATATGATACTAGGGCTTATTTTTAGGTGATGAAGTATTTTACATTTTTTTCTATTACATGTCTTATAATATATCTTTGTCTTTATATATTCTTATTTCGTTATATTTCTTTATTTTTTTAAATATTTTAATATCGAGCGATTTTAGCAATTTTTATGGACGCAAGTGTTTGTCCTCGTCTTAAAGCAGTCGCTGCCGTCATCGACACGCAAGGATTGATGCTTTGAGAGCGTACCCTAGGTAAAGCTGCCTAATAGAGGAGTCAGCGCTTTCACCTAGAGCCCTAGATTGAGTGAGTAGCAGGCCAATGAATTGCTGCCGCTCTCAACTAGGGCTTATTTTAAGGGGAGGGCCTATATTAAAATCGTCTTGTAAAATCACGCTAGGTCTTATTTTATGGTTAGGTCTTATTTTCAGGGAAACACGGTAGCAACAGCAGATGGCAGCGTGAATTGTGTTCACCGACAACAATTCCTCGAAGTATTGCTGAGCCCATTCTTTGATTTCCCTTACAATAGCATTCCTGTTTGTGGTGCAGTGCCATTTAAGGGCTCGAAGATCTTGGGCACACAGTATGGTTTTTCGGTTTTGACCCTGACGCACAGAGATTGTTCCAGATTCTCTGAATCTTTGGATGATGTTATACACTGTAGATGATGATATCTTTGAACTCTTTGCAATTCTTTTGCTGGGAAACACTTTTCTGATATTGTGCTGTGCCAACATCTTTCTGCGCAACATTAGGTGGAATTGGTGATCCTCTACCCATCTTCGCTTCTGAGAGACACTGCAACTCTGAGAAGTTCTTTTTATACTCAGCCATGTGGCCAATGGAACTCATTAGTGGTAATTGATCGTCCAGTCGTTTGTTATAAATGCAATTGACTTTTCCAGCATCTTGTTCCTACCTGTGCCAATGTCTTTGAGATTTGTTGACACCACGAAATTTAAAATCAACATATTTTCCTTAAAATGATACATTTTCTCAGTTTAAACTTTTTACTCTGTCATCTATGCTCTATTCAAAATAAAATATTGAAAATTGGCACTTCCACATCATTGCATTCAGTTTTTATTCATAATTTATAAAGTGTGCAAACTTTTTTGAAATCCAATTTGTAGGATATATGTCTGCATACGTGTGTATATGTTTGTGTATGTGTATGTAGGATATATGTGGGTATATGTGTGTATATGTATATATACAGTGGTGCCTCGATACTTGACCAAAGTTTGTTCCCGATGACTGGTCAAATTCTGATTTGGTCAAATTCCAAATCCGCTTTTCCCATTACAAATAATGTAAATGGTATTAATTCATAACTCGTTCCATTGTCTTTTGAATAGACGTTAATGGTACCGTAACTCATACCATAGGTCCTTCAAATTAAGTGAAAAAATTATACAGTACACTATGTTATGGTCTGTGTTGTACGAGACTCTGGTTTTGGTGGCTTGAACTCTCTCTCTATGCATGCATGCGCTGGAGTGCTAAGCACACACACCTGATTCCACTTAGCAATCACCGGGCTTCTCTAACAGTGACTACGATTTTCCCGTGCTCTACTACCTTTCCTGTGAACAATAAAGCTCATCCATTTTCATCATACCCTGTCTCCTGCAGTTTTGGGTTCGGCTGAATGTTCCTGGTCTCACAGAAGGGCTCGAAGAATTAGTCCTCTCAATGTTCCATTTCTTCTTAGCTAATCTCTTCCTTTGTACACACTCCTGCACTTCCTCATTCCACCGCCAGGTCTCCTTATCTTCTTTCCTTCCAGAGGACACACCAAGTACTCTCCTACCTGTCTCCCTGATCACATTTGCTGTGGTTGTCCAGTCATCTGAAAGAAATTCCTGACCACCAAAAGCCTGTTTCAATTCCCCCTTGAAGACAACATTACACTCTTCCTTTTGCAGCTCCCACCACTTTGTCTTCTGCTCTGCCTTTGCCTTCTTCACCTTCTTCACCATCAGCGTCCTCCTGCACACCACTATCCTATGCTGTTTGGTAACACTCTCACCCACTACTACTTTGCATTCACTGACTTCCTTCAAATTGCAACGTCTACAGAAGATGTAGTCTACCTGTGTGCTCTGCTTTTGTAAGTCATCTTATGCTCCTGTCTCTTCTGGAAGAAATTGTTCACCACAGCCAGTTTGATCCTTTTTTGCAAAATCTACCAACATTTGTCCTTCTGTGTTTCTGTCCTGGATACCAAACCTGCACTTCACGTCCTCGTCCCCTCTGTTGCCTGCACCAACATGTTCATTGAAGTCTGCTCCAATGACCACTCTTTCACCTCTGGGGTTACTCTGCATCACTTCATCTAACTCACTCCAGAATCTATTATCTTCTAGCTCACATCCTGCCTGTGGGGCATAAGCACTAACAACATTGAACATCACGCCTTCAATTTCTAACTTGAGACTCATCACTCTGTCTGACACTTTTTTCACTTCTAGAACATTCCTGACAACCCCCTCCTTCAAGATGACTCCTACTCAATTTCTCTTCCCATCTACACCATGATAAAACAGCTTAAACCCTGCTCCTAAGCTTCTAGCCTTGCTACCTTTCCACCTGGTCTCCTAAACACACAGTATGTCCACCTTCCTCCTCTGCATCATGTCAGCCAGCTCTCTACCTTTTCTTTCAAAGTTCCAACATTCAAAGTCCCTACTCTCAGTCCTAGACTCATGCTTTTCCTTTTCTTTCTCCACCTACGGACACGCCTCCTGCCTCTTCTTCTTTGACCAACAGTAGTCCAATTTCCACCAGCACCATGTTGCTTAACAGCTCTGATGGCGGTCGTGTTTTGGAGACAAAGTCAGAGAGGCTAGATTGAGATTGTTTGGACATGTACAGAGGAGGGATAGTGAGTATATTGCTAATAGGATGCTGAGGCTGGAACTACCAGGCAGAAGGCCTAGAGGAAGACCAAAGAGACAATTCATGGATGTGGTGAAGGAGGACATGAAGGTTGTTGGTGTAAGAGAAGAAGATGCAAAGGATCGGGTGAGATGGAGGCAGATGATTCGCTGTGGCGAACCCTGAAGGGAAAAGCCGAAAGGAAAAGAAGATGGCGGTCGTTGTTAACCCGGGCCTTGGCCGATCTGGTATGGAGGCAATATTTGTGATTTGCATATTTGATTCGGATGCCCTTCCTGACACAACTCTCTGCATTTATCTGGACTTGGGATCGGCATGATTGAGGCCACTCGCTTGTGCCCCCCCTCACGGCTGCATTTGTATGTATATGTTGCACACATATGTATGTATATGTGTCTATATATAGGTATGTGTGTATAAATTGGTATGTAGGATATGTGTGTATAGGTGTATATGTGTGTACAGTATATATATATATATATATATATATATATATATATATATATATATATATATATATATATATATATATATATATTATTTGCTCTACAAAAAAGCACTCTCTTATGGAAGGATCCACTCAGGAAATTATATATATTTTATATATATTTATATTTAGGGGTTCTGGTTTTGTAGGAGCTTATCCCTGCTTTTTCGAATGACATTGTCTTTTTGGCTTCATCATTCCGGGACCTTCAGCTCTCATTGGAGTGTTTCGCAGTCAAGTGCAAAGCAGTCAGGATGAGAATCAGCACCTTCGAGTCCGATGCCACGGTTTTCAGCTTTAAAAGGGTGGAGTGCCCTCTGCAGATCACGAATGAGGTCCTTACTGTAATGGAGGAATTCAAGTATTTCAGGGTCTTTTTCAAAAGTGAGGGACGGAAGGAGCAGGAGATCGATTTGTGGATCGCTGCAGCCTCTGCTGTAAAGCAGAGCCTGTACCACTCCGTTGTGAAAATGGAGCTTCGCCGCAAAGGCAAATCTCTTAATTTACCAGTCGATCTATGTTCCAACCCTCACCTGCGGTCACAAGCTTTGGGTAGCGATTGAATGAACAAGATTACGGATACAAGCGGCTGAAATGAGCTTCCTTTTATGGGTGGCAGAGCTCACCCATAGAGATACGGTAAAAAGCTCAGCCATCCGGGGAGAGCTCGAAGTAGAACCTCTGCTCCTCTAAATTGAGAAGATGCTAGTTGAGGTGGCTCGAGCATCTGGTTCGAACGCCTCCCAAACGCAAGCCTAGTGTGGTGTTTCTGGCATTTCCAACCGAGAAGAAACCCCAAGAGTCGACCTAGAACATGCCAGAGGGATTATGTCTCTTGGCTGATCTGGGAGCATCCCGGTGTCCCCCTGGAAGAGCTAGAGGAAGTGGCTTGCTTAGGCTTGCGGGATCAATGACGTGTTGTGATTCTGTTTCTGATTCTGATTCTGATTCTCCTCTTCCTCACTTCTTTCCTATTCTCATTTGCTTGTGTTCACTTTTGCTGTTTCCTTTCTTGCGCAGCTCTGCCGTATTTATTGTCTGCAGGTAAAATCAACTGGTGTACATATCTGAATATGAAATGAATTGTGTTTGTGGTGTGACTCGCTGAACACACGCCACTGTCAGCAGGTTCTGCTTCCTATTGGTGATGTTTGAGAATAAAACTTTGGTCTGATTGGTTAGATTGTCCTCCTCTCGGTCTGGAGACTCTGAAAATTGATGACTTCCAGCTTCATTCCTCCAGCATGCAGCGATACGGCCTGGGAGCTCACAGAGGACGACTCAACATCCAGGTCAGAGGTCGCATTCACATCTCTCTCTCTCTCTCTCTCTCTCTCTCTCTCTCTCTCTCGCTCTCTCTCTCTCTCTCTCTCGCTCTCTCTCTCTCTCTCTCTGTGCCCTCCCTCCGTTCCTCTCTCTCCTCTCTCTCTCTCTCTCTCTCTCTCTCTCTCTCTCTCTCTCTCTCCTCCTCTCTCTCACTCACAGACACACACACACACACACACACACACACACACACACACACACACACACACACACACACACACACCAAGCAGGGTTTAGATTTTAGATACGTTTGTAAAACTTGGCTCATCCAGATAACCAGCCGAGTATGAGTTTGTTCATACAGACTCATTAGATTCTGTTTAATCCTAATTTGAGTTGCAGGGAGGATTATATTTAAAATCCACCCATAAGCATTTAAATGTTCAGATTCATATTAATAACTAACAATAATCATTTTGGATGTTTATGGCTTTTTATTTATTTATTTATTTATGGGAATTATTTATTCTTTCATTCATTTTCTGAACCAATTTGTTATTAATTAGGGTCATAGGGAGGCCAGCGTTCATCTTGGCCGACTCTGGGCTCTTATTTTGTATAATCTGTCATGGCATGGCAAACTGCTCAGGGTGTACTCTGCCCTTACCCAGAGTCATCTGAGATAGGCCTCACTCTCCGTGTGTGGTTCAGAAAATGAATGAATGAAACTTTAGTACACAAAAAGCCTCGTCACCTTATTCTTATTATCGCACTGAATTATGTTAATTAAAGGTTTGTGATTGGTGGGAGATAACCTTACAGATTTTATGCCCTCATTAGCCCCAACCATTTACCATTAGAAATGGAGAAAATGGGGTGAGATTTGTATAGAAAGTTTGTAGCTTGCTGTTCAGAGCCTGTGAGTGCGACATGAAGATGATTATGAACCCATCACGCCATCTGAGTCGGTCGAGAGTGCTCATCGGTGAGAGGAACTACCTCTCCAGGTTCAATTCAGATAAAATGTATTTACTTATTTATTTATATATTACAGGGATCCCTCACTTTCTGCGATTAATTGGGAGCGAGATCCCCACACGACCATCGAAATTCGCGAAATAGAACCCCCACCCCGACTGACGTATACCTACATGTATAAGTGTATATAATATCAATGAATACATGTTCCATGCAATAAATGATTCTAATAAGCACGAAGTAGCGAGGGATCCCTGCATTTATAATAGTTTATGTGGGGTTGTTTTGTTTATCAGAATTGGACTGTGAGGTGGACGATACAGGATCAAGCTAACAAAAACCACAACAACAAACAGGATATTTTAATATTCTTATATTTGCAGGCTGGTCTGTACGAGGATGATCTGTACGACGGCGCTTGGTGTGCAGGCAGGAATGACCCACTTCAGTGGTTTGAGGTCGATGCTCGGAGACTCACGAAATTCACTGGTGTCGTTACGCAGGGCAGGAGCTCACACTGGTTGTAAGTGTGCCCGCACACACACACACACACACACACACACACACACACACACACACACACACACACACACACAGCTATACAATGTTACGTATGAAAATGTAGAATAGGAAAAGTGCCCTGTGAAACCAGCAAAACAAGACAACCCACGACATACAATATATACAATTTAATAATATTAACAAAATAAGGCAAAATAATAACTTACAGCTTAGAGTTAAACAAAATACAAATAGAACAAGGGTCACAAAATAAGGATAGTCACCAAGCAGCTGCAGTATGGTAAATTTAGAGACAGCACAAGCACTAGCGGTCAAAAGTTTAGTGTCCCTCATATCAAAAGAAATCAATGAAGATAATCGCATTGGCTGTGGATGAACGCGGAGGATGGACTTGGGTGATGAAGTTCTTGAAACTTGGATGATGCACGTTGAATGATTCGCCTTAGATGTTTCATTCCCCGAGCCGGTCGAGAACGGGTCCTTATATAGATTCTCTAAAGTTCGGGAATGTTCCTTTTGTTGAACGTTCTGATCA
>CM045730.1:71335346-71405346 GCA_024760905.1 Plotosus lineatus
TTTGATGGAATTTTTGAAAGGTAACCGAATGGATGGGTAGATAGATGCTGTTTGAATAGTTGGATGAATGGATGGATAGATTGGTGCATGTTTGAATGGATGTGTGGCTGGATGGATCAAAGTATGGGTGGATAGCTTAATAGATGATAGTTTGGTGGTTGGTTGGATGGATGAATGAAAGGGTGAGTGTTTTGGTAGGAAGATGGATGAGTGGGTACATGAATGATATATTTATTGATGGTTAAATGGACAGGACATCCAGATGAATGATTGGTGGCTGTGAGGACAGCTGGATAGACTGATTGATGGATGGGTGGGTGGACAGATGGAATAATATATGGAGGTTTGATGGATAGGTGGCTGGGTCAGTGAATGGAGAAATAAATGAATACATGGATTGACCGATGAAGTACAGACCAATGGATAAATTGATGGATGAAAGAATGGATGGATGAATGAATGAAATGATGGAGGAATAGATGGACAAATGCATGGATGGACTGGTGGATCAATGTACTGAAGGATGGGTGGGTGGATGAATGGACAGATGGATGTGTCAGTGACTAGATCGGTAGGTGGATGAGGGTATTGGTAGGTGATTAGGTAAATAGATGAATGACTGGAGGTATTATTGGGTGCATATATGGATGGATGGATGGATGGATGGATGGATGGGTTGATGGGTTGATAAGTGGATTGGCAAATAAAAGCATGGATAAATTGGTGGATAGGTGGGTGGAGATGGATGGGCTGGTGGATGAAGGGATGGCTGGCTGCATAGATTGATGAATGGGTGGATGATTGAACTAATGCATAAATGGATGGATGGATGAGTGGATGAATTCATGGACAGATGGATGGCTGGAGGGATGGATGGATGGATGGATGGATGGATGGATGGATGGGTGGGTGGGTGGGTAATTTTGTGGATGAAAATGTATGTGTGGGTGAATGGATGGATGGGGTGAGTGGATGAATTAATGAATAGATTTGCAGATGAATGCATGGATGGATTGGTGAATAGGTTAGTGAGTGATGATTGGATGGGGATGAACTGCAGGATGGGTGGGTGCATATATGGCTATTTGGTGGATCGATAAAAGGATGGATGGATAGTGTGGTAGATGGATAGCAGGATAAATTGATGGACAATGTCTTGAATAAGTTTAAATGTTACGTGACGAAGTATTCAGGGGAAGGATCTGGGTATTTCGAGTCAGGTTGTTGTGCACACGCATAGAGTTTTCATGAGCATACCTCCATGAATAAACCTCCCCAAAAAAAGCATGTACAGCAGCACATATTCTAATTCTGAGGGATTTTCATCTGGATTTCCAGAATTCCAGAATGACATCATACATGATGGTGTCACATCAAGCAACCTCTAGTACAAAATACACACAGTGCTGCTCCCAGAGCTTCCAGTTTGTTCCAGATTCATGCTATATTTTAATATTTTATCTCCATTTATCCTATTTTAGTAACGTCCCTTAGCACATGGCTAACACTGTTCCTAGATAAGAGAGGGAGCGATGATCGTCCTCCAGGTCTTCTTCTTCTTTTCCTTTCGGCTGTTCCCTTCAGGGGTCGCCACAGCGAATGATCTGCCTCCATCTCTCCCTATCCTCTGCATCTTCTACTCTTACTCAAACGACCTTCATGTCCGCCTTGACAACATCCATAAATCTTCTCTTTGGTCTTCCTCTGGGCCTTCTGCCTGGTAGTTCCAACCTCAACATCCTATTACCAATATACTCACTATCCCTCCTCTGTACATGTCCAAACCATCTCAATCTAGCCTCTCTGACTTTGTCTCCAAAACCTCTAACATGTGCTGTCCCTCTGATGTACTCATTTCTGAACCTATGCATCCTCATTACTCCCAAAGAGAACCTCAACATTTTCATCTCTGCTACCTCCAACTCTGCCTCCTGTCTTTTCCCCAGGGCCACTGTCTCTAAACCATACAACATCGCTGGCCTCATCACTGTCTTGTACACTTTTCCCTTCATTCTTGCCGATACTCTCCTATCACACATCACACCAGACACTTTTCTCCATCCATTCCAACCTGCCTGCATGTGCTTCTTCACCTCTTTTCCACACTCTCCATTGCTCTGGATTGTTGAGCCTAAGTAACTTAAAATCCTCCACCTTCTTTATCTCTGCCCCCTGTAACCTCACCGTTCCGCTTGGGTCCTTGTCGTTCACACACATGTATTCTGTCTTACTGAGACTGACCTTCTTCATTCCCCTCCTTTCCAGGGCATACCTCCACCTCTCTAGATTTTCCTCCACTTGTTCTCTGCTCTCACTACAGATCACAATGTCATCTGCAAATATCATAGTCCATGGAGATTCTTGTCTAACCTCATCTGTCAGCCTGTCCATCACCATAGCAAACAAGAAGGGACTGAGAGCTGACCCTTGATGCAGTCCCACATCTACCTTGAATTCTTCTGTCACACCGACAGCACACCTCACCACTGTCTTACATCTCTCATACATGTCCTGCACCACTCTAACATACTTCTCTGCCACTCCAGACTTCCTTATACAATATCACAGTTCCTCTCTCGGCACCCTGTCATATGCTTTCTACAAAGGCACAATGCAGCTCCTTCTGATCTTCTCTGTACTTCTCTATTAACATCCTCAAGGCAAACACTGCATCTGTGGTGCTCTTTCTTGGCATGAAACCAAACTGTTGTTCACAAATGCTGACCTCTGCCCTTAGTCTTGCTTCCACTATTCTTTCCCACAACGTCATGGCTCGTCAACTTGATCCCTCGGTAGTTGCCACAACCCTGCACATCTCCCTTGTTCGTAAGAATGGGCACAAGCACACCGCTTCTACTCTTTTTTCTCTTATTTTCCTCATTCATCAGCTCTTCAAAGTACTCTTTCCATCTTTCCAGCACACTTCTGTCATCAGTCAATACATTTCCCTCTCTGTCCTTTATCACTCTAACTTGCTGCACGTCTTTCCCATCTCTATTTCTCTGCTGTGCTAACCTGTATAAATCATTTTCTCCCTCCTTACTGTCCAACCTATCATACAAGTCATCATATGCCCTCTGTTTGGCCTTTGACACTGCTTCCTTTGCCTTACGCTGTGTCTCCCTGTACTCCTGTTTACTCTCTTCAGTCCTTTCTGTGTCCCATTTCTTCTTAGCTAACCTCTTCTTTTGTACCCACTCCTGCACTTCCTCATTCCACCACCAAGTTTCCTTAGCTACTTTCCTTCCAGAGGACACACCAAGTACTCTCCTACCGGTCTCCCTGATCACATTGGCTGTGGTTGTCCAGTCATCTGGAAGCACTTCCTGACTACCCAAAGCCTGTTTCAACTCCTTCTTGAAGACAACAACACACTCTTCCTTTTTCAGCTTCCACCACTTTGTCTTCTGCTCTGCCTTTGCCTTTTTCACCTTTCTCACCATCAGCGTCATCCTGCACACCACCATCCTATGCTTTTTGGCAGCACTCTCACCAACTACTACTTTGCAGTCACTGACTTCCTTCAAATTACATCGCCTACACAAGATGTAGTCTACCTGTGTGCTCTTACCTCTGCTTTCATAAGTCACCCTATGCTCCTGTTTTTTCTTGAAGAAAGTATTCACCACAGCCATTTCCATCCTTTTTGCAAAATCGATCAACATCTGTCCTTCTGTGTTCCTGTCCTGGATACCAAACCTGCCCATCACTTCCTCGTCCCCTCTGTTGCCTGCACCAACATGTCCGTTGAAGTCTGCCCCAATGACCACTCTTTCACCTCTGGGGGTACTCTGCCTCACTTCATCTAACTCACTCCAGAATCTCTCCTTCTCTTCTTGCTCACATCCTGCCTGTGGGGCATAAGCACTAACAACATTGAACATCACGCCTTCAATTTCTAACTTGAGACTCATCACTCTGTCTGACACTCTTTTCACTTCTAGAACATTCCTGACAAACCCCTCCTTCAAGATTACTGCTACTCCATTTCTCTTCCCATCCACACCGTGATAACACAGCTTAAACCCTGCTCCTTAGCTTCTAGCCTTGCTACCTTTCCACCTGGTCTCCTGAACACACAATATGTCCACCTTCCTCCTCTGCATCATGTCAACCAGCTCTCTATCATTTTCTTGCATAGCTCCAACATTCAAAGTCCCTACACTCAGTCCTAGGCTCACGCATTTCCTCTTCTCTCTCTGCCTACGGACACGCCTCCCACCTCTCCTTCTTCGACCAACAGTAGTCTAATTTCCATCAGCACCCTGTCGGTTGACAGCACTGATGGCGGTCGTTGTTAACCCGGGACTCAACCGATCCCGTATGAATTTTGTTTTCACTTTTGCATTTTTTATGTGGCAGAAGTTTTACGCCGGATGCTCTTCATTTATCAGGGCTTGGGACCAGCATAAGGGGTAGAGACACTGGTTATAGTAATTAGAATAAAAGGACATGAATGATGAATTAATTGTGGATATTTTGGGTCTGAGCTCATTTACTTTTGCAGTAGGACAAACCTCATTATTAAAGTCTATTTTCATGATCTACAATCAACGATGTCTGAACCAGTTCGAAATCCGATTCCTCAGCTTTAAACAATTGATAAAGATATTATAGAAATTCTACAAAGTATCAAAGGGAATGAAAAATTATCTGAAAAGTGAAACCAGAACGGAAATCTGGGATCATCACGAAGAATGTCAAGAGCTGAGGATCGAACATGTGCCAGTCCTGGAAATCCCAAGGTCATCAAATTCACAGAAAGAACCAAGTCTCTTAATTGCTGGGTTCAATTCTCTCAGTAACTTGGTTCACAGCCCATAATCACGTGTGCTGTTGCTGTTTGATTTAAGTGCTATTTAAGTGTTTGGACTTGAGTTTGGATCCGTGCTCTTGCTGGTTGATCTGAGTGTTTGGATTTTAGTTTGATTCTGCGTTCCTGCAGTTTGATTTGAGTGTTTGGATTTGAATGTTTGAGTGTGAGTTTGGTTCCATGTTCTTGTTGTTTGTTTAAATGTTTGCATTGGAGTTTGGTTCTGTATTCTTGCAGTTTGATTTGAGTGTTTAGATTTGAGTGTTTGGGTTTAAGTTTAGTTCTAATTTTGGACTCTTCTGCTCCCGTCCTCTCATTAGTTTCTTATTCTTAAGTCTTTAACTGTTCTGTCTCTTCCTGAATACATGCAGTTCGACTGCCTTGTAGTTTCTCTTCCTTAATCATTCATCTCTACTCAGATGATCAAAACATCCTCAGACATGGAATCAATACAGAGAATCGTGTATTGCACAGCATAACTCACTCAATTGCTTTTCCCTCTGTCATGCCGTTTCAGGAGTGATTGGGTGACATCGTATCGAGTTTTGGTCAGCAATGATTCACACACCTGGGTGACTCTGAAGAACGGCTCCAGGGACCTGGTGAGCTGAGCATGTACCTTGCTGTTATGACTACCATTTCTATTTTTACATATGACTTATAATCAATACTGTATCTATAGGTTCCATTTGGTTGCTTGATTCCCCATCAATCTATTTGTGTCGTCATGTTGTAGTGCAATCAAAACGATGCTGTCACTGATCATGACGACAAGGTAAAATGATACATTGGCAGATTTTCGGATGACGGTGGTTCATTGAGACAGTTTAGATATGATAACAAAAGTTTGGTATACACACACTCCTTGTTTAAAACAAATTTATTGTTCGTATTGTGGGTGATCATGATCGTGTTCACCTCACAGAAAGAAGGCCTGGGTTAAATTCCCAGCATTTACAAGTCAAATCTATCACACATCCATTATGAGTCTGATTCGGATCATTCATCAACTGAATCATATATTCACTGGGAGGCTGAATGGAGTCGCAAATCCACTTTAGTGATATATACGCTATAAGTCTGAGTTGAGTTGCTCATGCACTGAACCGTAGATCCTCTAGAGGTCTGAAATGGACCTCTAGAATCCACTGAGTCATAAATCTATGAACAGTCTGAATCAAGTGACACATCTACTCAGTCATATATCCTCCTAGAAGTCTCTCCACTGAGGCATATGTGCTGTAAGTCTGAGTAAAGTTGCACAAGTTGACTTCTGGTGCATCATGGTTTCGGTGCAGTATTTATGTGACAGGAAGCGCATCCCAAGTTTTGGCAATCAGCTGGCCTGTGGGTTGAAGTTTTTTCATGTCTGTCTATTTATGTTTGCTTGCCAGCTGTGCTTGTCTTTGGGCAAATGAGCTGATTAAAAACGAGGAAATTTACCTCAAAAACAACACGTGCAGTCTGTGACTGTTGTTATAATCCAATGAAATTAGAGTTTCAAGGTATCGGACCTGCCCACACACTGGAGTACAGAAAGGATTGGCTCTCCGCTGCGCGCCACAGTGACGTGGCATTGAAAATAGATGTATAGATGTAAATGCACGAGATTTATTCATCTGTTTTTGTTTTATTTGATGGCTTTTTTAGATTTTTATTTAAATGACAGTGAAATTGTGTATTCGTTATTCTGTTAAGAAAGGCCACCTGATTTATCTGAGAGCCAGATATAGTCATCAAAACAGCCACATCTGGCTCGCGAGCCAGAGGTTCCCGACCCCTGCTCTAAGTAATATATCCACTAGGAGTCTGAATCCAGCCACTCATTCACTGAGCTGTACCTCCACAAGAACTCTGAATGGAGTCACACCTTCTTTGAGTCATATATCTACTATGAGTTTGAGTTAAGTCACACATCCAATAAGGTAAGGCTATGAGTTTGAGTGTAGTATGAGTCTGAGCTGATTCGAGCTGATTTGAACCCTCCATGGGTTTGGAAATTCCAGAGACCATCGGCATTAGAATATTTGAGGTGAAGACACTGCCTCATAGCAGAGCCCCTTATTGATATCTCTATTGATTGGTATAGCAACCAATCAGCATCGACTCAGTGACATGGCAGGCTTATTGGGTTCCTTGTGATGGGCTCATACAGAAACTGGACAGACCACAGGAAAACCTGTTCCTTGAGAGAAGGAGCTTTGCTCTAATTATAACTACTGTGATTATTAAAGAATATAACAGGTTACTGTATTTCATTTTCTGTAAAATAAAACTGGATTACATTTGATTTATTTGCACCTGAATGAACTGATTGAACTGGGAAAAGGCTTCTGTCTTGAACACTAAAATCAACACAACTCCACATCAGTAATTGAACACTTCCTTCCTTCCTGATGGTTTTTACAGTATTTTACCCGCCTTCCTTTTTTTTTTTTTTTTTTTTTTTTTTACAAACTTTTCAATCTCTTCTATTAATTTTGAAAGTAATTAAAAGAAAATTGAATGCCTGACAGATGCAGCACCTCCTACACATGAGAATTTTATTCTTACTGTAATTACTGATCTGATCCTGCATGAACATCTGATTGACGTCGGTTCTGAAAAGTGGCTGCTTGTTTCATAGACCACCAGTTGCAAACCTAATTATCTGGAGGTGCAATTGTAAGTATCTGTGCACCATGTTGGACCCTCAGAGCACTTCAGTTAAAACCCTGCTGAGACACAGTGACACATCTACTCATGAACACTGAGAAGGTTTAGCTTTAATTCTGTTCAAGCAGGCTGGAGAAAGGATATATATTATATATCTTGTGACTTAAGTCAAAATTTGATAGGTCCCGAACTGATAGTGGATGGGTGAATCAACTCAAGTTCATTGTGAACAGGTGACTTGAGTGAAATTTATAATGGACAGGTGTCTTGACTCAAACTCATAGTGGACAAGTGACCCTACTCGAATTTATAGTGCACAGGTGTCTTGACTCAATCTCAACAGTTGGCAGGTTTCTCTGCTCAAAGTCATAGACAACAGGTGTCTTGACTTTCTCTTATAATGAATAAGTGACTTGACTCAAACTTATAGTGGACAGGTGACTTGACTCAGATTAATAATGGACAGGTATCTTGACTCGATTTCAGAGTGGACAGGTGATTTAGACACCGTATTAATTAATAGGTGACTTGACTCAGATTGGATGTGTGATGTGACCCAGGCTCTATGAACATGTGCCTTTACATAAACTCAGTGTGGAAATAGCTCCAATTGTTTTGTTACTTGATTGAAACAGAGAGTTTAGAGGCAGCTAAACTCAAACAGGACTTTAGAGTCAATTTTTAAAATGACTCGTAGATGTCAACTAAGTCCATTCAGAACCATACTGGACCTTTGATTGGACTCAGGCTCCTTGAGGACTCGACTCATCTCAGACTTTAGAACTGGCTTGGACTGTCCTTCAGCCATCAGGCCGTCTGGCTTCTGTATCCGTGTCTGCATTTGTGCCCATATTAGAATTTAATCCGAGCTATTTCTCAAGACCTGCTGCATGGATCACGCTGAAATTTTGCAAGCAGTTGCCCTATGGTATGTAGGCATGCACAGGCTTGTCAGCTTGTCTGTTTAACCTTTGACCTTATAGAAATGACCTTGAGATTATAACTTTTGCCTGGGAAAAGGAATTTTGTCTCTCAAAGATAGAAAGTCGGGCAGTATAGATAATATTGTGGCCGAGCTTTTGAAGGCAGATATTGAGGTATTATCGCAGAAGTTGCATTATATCATCAAGCATGTTTGGGATGAAGAAGAGATCCCAGATCAGTGGTTGCAAGGATTAATTGTCAAGATTCCCAAAAAATGCGACGTAAGACTTGTGGCAGTTGGAGCTCATCAGGCCCAAGATGCTCATCAGAGCAATGAAGGAAGGCTCAGTTGTTAAATTAAGAGAAGAAATGGGATTCCTGGCAGGGAGAAATACTACTGAGTCAATCCACATATCACTTAATACTATTGCTCACACATGTAATGGCAAACTCCCTGAACAATCAGTTTTATTGGCTCAGAAAAAGCATTTGAATTGCTTCATAGAACCAGCACCTGGGATATAATGAGATCACATGGCATCCAAGAGAACAGCAGTAAGACCTTAAAGCTCATTCATTCATTTTCTGAAGCATTTAATCCTAACTGGAGTCGCAGAGGAGCCCAGAGTTGGCTGAGATGAGGGCAGGGTACACCATGAACAGCTTAACTGGCCATCACAGGGCCAACACTCACACAATCATTCACACCTGGGGGAGATTTGTAACAGCCAATTAACATACTGTGCATGTTTTTCTAATGTGGGAGGAAACTGGAGAACCCGAAGGAATCCCACACAAGCACGGAGAGAACATGCAAACCTCACACAGAAACGCCCAAGCTGGGAATCGAACCCAGGACCTTCTAGCTGAGAGGCAGATGTGTGAACCACTACGCCATACAGCAGCCCCAGATTGTAAAGCTTTTGTACGATGACACGAAATGTACTGAACTGAGTAATGAACAGACATTTGATTGGTTCAACGTGAAAACCGTTGTGAAGCAGTACTGTTTAATATTTGGATTCTTGTTCTTATAGGCTATCAACTGGGTGCTGCAGAAAACAACACAGGAATACAAGGATGACACATGGATGACAGAACAGCCTGAAGATCTAGATTTTGCAGACGATATCTCGCTAATCTAAACAGCAACTATCCAGATGCAAAGGAAAACAAATAGGTCAGCAAGGACGGCGAGTTGAGTTGACGTAAAGATCGACAAGACGAAAACTGAAGTTCTCAAGATTAACTACAAGGCTAAATAAACAATCAAGTTGAGGGATGGTGAGGACATAAAGGAGGTCAGGGGCTCTGTGTATATTGGCGTAACAGTGAGCAACGACGGAAGAGCAGATAGGGATATGCAGAAAAGATCAGAAATCAGAGTCAACTTTGGTAGGCTGGACAAAATCCAAAGCTCCAAGATGTACAGCAAGAGGATCATGGTTCTATTTTACAACCCAATCGTCAAACCTGTGTTACTGGACAGATATGAAACGGACAATGAAAAGTTGGATTTGTTCCAATAGAGTTGCTATAATAGGATCATGGGGATCTTTTTGCCATACGTTGTATCAGTACAGTGGTATATTGACTTACGGAATTAATCTGTTTCGAGGACAATCTCATAAGCCAAGAAGTTTGTTGGATAAAACAAATATTCTAATAGGAAATAATTGAAAACCAATTAATCCGTCCCAACTCTCTCCAAAACTCATATAACCTGACATAAACATGTATATTTGACCTAATATATTAAAGATAATCATGTAAGAACAATAAATATTTCATTATAATAATAGATGTACATTAACATTAATAATAATTAATAATAAATAATAATAATATTAATAATAATACAAGAATAAACAATCAGTCAACTTTCCCTTCTGATCATCGACTGCAGCAAAGCTGTCACATGTTCACGAAGATGTCACGTGTGCGCAAACATGGCACATAGGCAGGCATGAGATAATAATAATAATAATACATTTTATTTATATGGCGCCTTTCTCAGCACTCAAGGTCGCCTCACATCATAAAAACAGTAATAAAACATTCAAATAAAATACAATCAACATATTCAATATAAACAGACAGTTAAATACAGTTAAAATATTTACATGACAGTGCAGTTGTGGTTACAGTGAGTATGCAAGTTTGAACAGGTGAGTTTTGAGTCTGGATTTGAAGAGTGGGAATGTGTCTATATTGCGGATGATGCATAACAGAGAAGAGGAGGAGGAGGATTTTGTGCATGTGTTGCTATGAATGCCAGTGAGGAAAGGCTTATGGTGAGCTCCCAGAAGGCCAGTGCTTCGAAAATAGTGGTTCATGCCATGTGATGCCTGGTGGGGGGAGGGGGGTGTATGGCCATGGGGAACATGCTTTTTGCAATACTGTACTAGAATTAAGTGTAATTGTGCATCCTCTACAGTACGTGGCAGTGGCGCCCTCACTGTGTTCTAAAGGGTGTACGGGAAAAGCACGGAGCAAACACTATGAAGTGCAGTAAACACTATTTATATTCGCTCGAGGCCCGGGTTAACAACGACCGCCATCAGTGCTGTCAACCAACAGGGTGCTGATAGAAATTGGACTACTGTTGGTCAAAGACGTCGAAGAAGGAGATGCGGGAGGCGTGTCCGTAGGGAGAGAGAGAAGAGGAAATGCGTGAGCCTAGGACTGAGTGTAGGGACTTTGAATGTTGGAACCATGCAAGGAAAAGATAGACAGCTGGCTGACATGATGTAGAGGAGGAACGTAGACATACTGTGTGTTCAGGAGACCAGGTGGAAAGGTAGCAAAGCTAGAAGCTAAGGAGCAGTGTTTAAGCTGTTTTATCATGGTGTGGATGGGAAGAGAAATGGAGTAGGAGTCATCTTGAAGGAGGGGTTTTTCAGGAATGTTCTAGAAATGAAAAGAGTGTCAGACAGAGTGATGAGTCTCAAGTTAGAAATTGAAGGTGTGATGTTCAATGTTGTTAGTGCTTATGCCCCACAGGCAGGATGTGAGCGAGAAGAGAAGGAGAGATTCTGGAGTGAGTTAGATGAAGTGATGCAGAGTACCCCCAGAGGTGAAAGAGTGGTCATTGGGGCAGACTTCAATGGACATGTTGATGCAGGCAACAGAGGGGACGAGGAAGTGATGGGCAGGTTTGGTATCCAGGACAGGAACACAGAAGGTCAAATGTTGATCGATTTTGCAAAAAGGATGGAAATGGCCGTGGTGAATACTTTCTTCAAGAAGAGACAGAATCATAGGGTGACTTATGAAAGCGGAGGTAAGAGCATACAGGTAGACTACATCTTGTGTAGGCGATGTAATTTGAAGGAAGTCAGTGAATGCAAAGTACAAGTGAGTGAGAGTGTTTCCAAACAGCATAGGATGGTGGTGTGCAGGATGATGCTGATGGTGAGAAAGGTGAAAAAGGCAAAGGCAGAGCAGAAGACAAAGTGGTGGAAGCTGAAAAAGGAAGAGTGTCGTGTTGTCTTCAAGGAGGAGTTGAAGCAGGCTTTGGGTAGTCAGGAAGTGCTTCCAGATGACTGGACAACCACAGCCAATGTTATCAAGAAGACCGGTAGGAGAGTACTTGGTGTGTCCTCTGGAAGGAAAGTAGATAAGGAAACTTGGTGGTGGAATGAGGAAGTGCAGGAGTGGGTACAAAAGAAGAGGTTAGCTAAGAAGAAATGGGACACAGAAAGGACTGAAGAGAGTAAACAGGAGTACAGGGAGACACAGCGTAAGGCGAAGGAAGCAGTGTCAAAGGCCAAACAGAGGGCATATGATGACTTGTATGATAGGTTGGACAGTAAGGAGGGAGAAAATGATTTATACAGGTTAGCACAGCAGAGAAATAGAGATGGGAAAGACGTGCAGCAAGTTAGAGTGATAAAGGACAGAGAAGGAAATGTATTGACTGATGACAGAAGTGTGTGAGGAAGATGGAAAGAGTACTTTGAAGAGCTGATGAATGAGGAAAATGAGAGCGAAAAAAGAGTAGAAGGGGTGACTGTTGAGGACCAGGAAGTAGCAAAGATTAGTAAGGGAGAAGTGAGGAGGGCATTGAAGAGGATGAAGAGTGGAAAGGAAGTTGGCCCTGATGACATACCAGTTGAGGTATGGAAGTGTCTAGGGGAGGTAGCAGTAGATTTTCTGACAAGAATATTCAACAAGGTCTTAGAAAGTGAACAGATGCCAGAGGAATGGAGGAGAAGTGTGCTTGTGCCCATTTTTAAGAACAAGGGAGATGTGCAGAGTTGTGGCAACTACAGAGGGATCAAGTTGATGAGCCATACGATGAAGTTATGGGAAAGAATAGTGGAAGCAAGACTAAGGGCAGAGGTCAGCATTTGTGAACAACAGTTTGGTTTCATGCCAAGAAAGAGCACCACAGACGCAGTGTTTGCTTTGAGGATGTTAATAGAGAAGTACAGAGAAGGTCAGAAGGAGCTGCATTGTGCCTTTGTGGATCTGGAGAAAGCATATGATAGGGTGCCGAGAGAAGAACTGTGGTATTGTATGAGGAAGTCTGGAGTGGCAGGGAAGTATGTTAGAGTGGTGCAGGGCATGTATGAGAAATGTAAGACAGTGGTGAGGTGTGCTGTCGGTGTGACAGAAGAGTTCAAGGTGGAGGTGGGACTGCATCAACGGTCAGCTCCGAGCCCCTTCTTGTTTGCTATGGTGATGGACAGGCTGACAGATGAGGTTAGACAAGAATCTCCATGGACCATGATGTTTGCAGATGACATCGTAATCTGGAATGAGAGCAGAGAACAAGTGGAGGAAAATCTAGAGAGGTGGAGGTATGTCCTGGAAAGGAGGGGAATGAAGGTTAGCCTCAGTAAGACAGAATACATGTGTGTGAACGACAAGGACCCAAGAGGAACGGTGAGGTTACAGGGGGCAGAGATAAAGAAGGTGGAGGATTTTAAGTACTTAGGCTCAACAATCCAGAGCAATGGAGAGTGTGGAAAAGAGGTGAAGAAGCGCGTGCAGGCAGGTTGGAATGGATGGAGAAAAGTGTCCGGTGTGATGTGTGATAGGAGAGTATCGGCAAGAATGAAGGGAAAAGTGTACAAGACGGTGATGAGGCCAGCGATGTTGTATGGTTTAGAGACAGTGGCCCTGGGGAAAAGACAGGAGGCAGAGTTGGAGGTAGCAGAGATGAAAATGTTGAGGTTCTCTTTGAGAGTAACGAGGATGGATAGGATCAGGAATGAGTATATCAGAGGGACAGCACATGTAAGAGGTTTTGGAGACAAAGTCAGAGAGGCTAGATTGAGATGGTTTGGACATGTACAGAGGAGGCATAGTGAGTATATTGGTAGTAGGATGCTGAGGTTGGAACTACCAGGCAAAAGGCCCAGAGGAAGACCAAAGAGAAGATTTATGGATGCGGTGAAGGCGGACATGAAGGTCGTTGGAGTAAGAGTAGAAGATGCAGAGGATAGGGAGAGATGGAGGCAGATCATTTGCTGTGGCGACCCCTGAAGGGAACAGCCGAAAGGAAAAGAAGAAGAAGAAGAGGGGGGCATCACAGAAAAAGATTGAGAAGCACTGCACAAGGTGTTCTCAAAGTGCAGAGGAATATATGCAGACGAATACAAGGCTAATCGGCACAGTAAAGCCATTTCTTCAGTAGAGCAGGTAAATCAAAATTTTGCTGGTTGGATGGGGCAGATTTTTGGTGGGATCGAAGCTAGTATCATGGAAAATTCGTTATAAAACACACTCGTAAGTCAAGGTACCACTGTAGATCAATTAAATGAGTGATGTGGATGTGAAACAAGACGCACTGTGGTATACAGATGTTGGAGATTACGGCACATGTTCTGGGGATGCAGAGACATCACCACTGTGTTACAGCATTCACATAGAAACTGGAAGATAGGATAAAAGTTGGTTCATGATGCAGCCTGTAGGTCATGGGACAGGGTTGGCATCCTTGTGGAGGACTTTTGTGCAACAGAACATGAAGAGGCAGGATCAGAAACACCTGAGCTAAATTCTTTTTTAAGAACTACTTGGTCACTGAGGAGTTTCAGTATTTCTGAAGGCTACCTACTTTCCCCATAGTTTCTTGTATACCCTTGAAATATTCTCCCTACATTCGAATTGTAAGAATTTGAGCATGAGGATGATGAATCACGATTGATGTTGAATTTGTCTTTGTTGTGACCCCTGCTTGCCTCAGTAGCTGTTCATTGGCAATAAGGAGAAGGAGATCCCTGTGCTGAATAAATTCCCCAGACCTGTAGTGGCGCGATACATCCGGATCAACCCACGCACCTGGTACAACCACGGCAGCATCTGTATGAGGGTAGAGATACTCGGATGCCCCTTGCCAGGTAAAAAACAAAAAAGCTTTTTATGGTTCAGATAACTCACAGCAGCAGCTATGCTCAAATAATATAAAATAATAAAGGGGAACACATTTAAATGTTTATTTATTTTTGAGACAGTGAAGGACTAAAATAAAACACAGTGGTACTTTGGGTTGCGAGTGTCTTTTATAACAAATTTTCCATGATACGAGCTTCAAGCCCAACAAAACTTTGCCCCATCCAACGAATAAAATTTTGATTTACAAGCACTGCTGGGAAAATGGCTTTGTTGCACCAATTAGCTTCCTATTCCTCCGTGTGTATCCCTCCGCACTCAGAGAATGCGTCTTGCAGTGCTTGTCAATTATTTTCTGTGATGCCTCCTATTGGAAGAAAAATATATATTTCAACCCCCACCCTAGTGCCCTGTGCACAACAATAAATCATGTTTACTGCACTTCATATCGTTTGTTCAAAGCTTTTTCTTTACACCATAGGGAATATAATTTATATTTACCCATCTCTATTTATACAGGTTGGAATGCAGCCATGAGGTGGGGGGGGGGGCAATAACCAGTGCCTTTCCCCCCTTCTGCCGGTCCCAAACCTGGATAAATGCAGAGGGTTGCGACAGGAAGAGCATCTGGCGTAAAACTTCTGCCACATTTCTCATGAAAATAATCAAAACAAAATTCATACCGGATCGGTCGAGGCCTGGGTTAACAACGACCGCCATCAGTGCTGTTAACCAACAGGGTGCTGGTGGAAATTGGACTACTGCTGGTCAAAGTTGTCGAAGAAGGAGAGGCAGGAGGCGTGTCCGTAGGCAGAGAGAGCAGAGGAAATGCGTGAGTCTAGGACTGAGAGTAGGGACTTTGAATGTTGGAACTATGAATGATAAAGCTAGAGAGCTGGCTGACATGATACAGAGGAGGAAGGTAGACATACTGTGTGTTCAGGAGACCAGGTGGAAAGGTAGCAAGGCCTCAAAAGCTTAGGAACAGGGTTTAAGCTGTTTTATCACGGTGTGGATGGAAAGCGAAATGGAGAAGGAGTCATCTTGAAGGGGGGGTTTGTCAGGAATGTTCTAGAAGTGAAAAGAGTGTCAGACAGAGTGATGAGTCTCAAGTTAGAAATTGAAGGCGTGATGTTCAATGTTGTTAGTGCTTATGACCCACAGGAAGGATGTGAGCTAGAATAGAAGCAGAGATTCTGGAGTGAGTTAGATGAAGTGATGCAGAGTACCCCCAGAGGTGAAAGAGTAGTCATTGGGGCAGACTTCAATGGACATGTTGGTGCAGGCAACAGAGGGGACGAGGAAGTGATGGGCAGGTTTGGTATCCAGGACAGGAACACAGAAGGACAGATGTTGATCGATTTTGCAAAAAGGATGGAAATGGCTGTGGTGAATACTTTCTTCAAGAAGAGACAGAAGCATAAGGTGACTTATGAAAGCAGAGGTAGGAGCACACAGGTAGACTACATCTTGTGTAGGCGATGTAATTTGAAGGAAGTCAGTGACTGCGAAGTATTAGTGAGTGAGAGTGTTGCCAAACAGCATAGGATGGTGGTGTGCAGGATGTCGCTGATGGTGAGGAAGGTGAAAAAGGCAATGGCAGAGCAGAAGACAAAGTGGTGGAAGCTGAAAAAGGAAGAGTGTCATGTTGTCTTCAAGGAGGAGTTGAAAAAGGCTTTGGGTAGTCAGGAAGTGCTTCCAGATGACTGGACAACCACAGCCAATGTTATCAAGGAGACCGGTAGGAGAGTACTTGGTGTGTCCTCTGGAAGGAAAGTAGATAAGGAGACTTGGTGGTAGAATGAGCAAGTGCAGGAGTGTGTACAAAAGAAGAGGTTAGCTAAGAAGAAGTGGGACACAGAGAGGACCAAAGAGAGTAAACGTGAGTACAGGGAGACACAGCATAAGGCGAAGGTAGCGGTGTCAAAGGCCAAACAGACGGCATATGATGACTTGTATGCTCGGTTGGACAGTGAGGAGGGAGAAAATGATTTATGCAGCACAGCAGCGAAATAGAGATGGGAAAGACATGCAGTAAGTTAGAGTGATAAAGGACAGAGAGGGAAATGTATTGACTGATGACAGAAGTGTGCTGGAAAGATGGAAAGAGTACTTTGAAGAGCTGATGAATGAGGAAAATAAGAGAGAAAAAAGAGTAGAAGGGGTGACTGATGAGGACCCTGAAGTAGCAAAGATTAGTAAGAGTGAAGTGAGGAGGGCATTGAAGAGGATGAAGAGTGGAAAGGCAGTTGGTCCTTGTTAGGAGTATGTACCTATTTGGGTGAATGTAAATAAAAACACAATGGAAGAGAGTCACGTGGTGTGACTCAGCTGTGGGAGGCTGTAATTTTCCATAGAGGACTGGAGTTGCGCAATCCAACAGAGGGGAGGAGCAACACAGACATGTTGAGCCTGGGCTTGTTCAACTTGGTTTGGGGAATCTTTACTCAGGACAGGTGGGCTACAGTCTTCCATTCTTCTCCAGGCGCTTCAGGCAGTTCATCCAAGGGGGGAAGTCATCCAAGGCGGATCATGGAACCACCGTTCGGGACTTCATCGACACAGTCCAGCATCCACGGCCACTCACCGCCCATGAGGGATGGCAAGCTTTTTCCTGCCAGAACATACGCCATCACTAAACTTACCCTGCTGCAGGGGCTTGGTGACGATGGGACCCTTGGTTAATTTGTATAAGGTTTAGGTCTAAGTTGTAAATAATGTGAAGTTTGTCATATATTGTTCATCTTATTAAATTGTACATAGTTAATGTCATGTTCTTTGGGCTTTGATGATTTCACAGGGTAATTGCAATCATCTAAATTCTCCTATCCATAACAAGTGGGGCTCATCTGATAGAATCCCTTAGGCATACGTAACAGCCGTGATGACATACCGGTTGAGGTATAGAAGTGTCTAGGGGAGGTAGCAGTAGATTTTCTGACAAGAATATTCAACAAGGTCTTAGAAAGTGAGAAGATGCCAGAGGAATGGAGGAGAAGTGTGCTTAGAGGAGAAGTGTGCCCATTTTTAAGAACAAGGGAGATGTACAGAGTTGTGGCAACTACCGTGGGATAAAGTTGATGAGCCATACAAGGAAGTTATGGGAAAGAATAGTGAAAGCAAGACTAAGGGCAGAGGTCAGCATTTGTGAACAACAGTTTGGTTTCATGCCAAGAAAGAGCACCACAGATGCAGTGTTTGCTTTGAGGATGTTAATAGAGAAGTACAGAGAAGGTCAGAAGGAGCTGCATTGTGCCTTTGTGGGTCTGGAGAAAGCATATGACAGGGTGCCGAGAGAAGAACTGTGGTATTGTATGAGGAAGTCTGGAGTGGCAGAGAAGTATGTTAGAGTGGTGCAGGGCATGTATGAGAGATGTAAGACAGTGGTGAGGTGTGCTGTTGGTGTGACAGAAAAGTTCATGGTGGAGGTGGGACTGCATCAACGGTCAGCTCTGACCCCCTTCTTGTTTGCTATGGTGATGGACAGGCTGACAGATGAGGTTAGACAAGAATCTCCATGGACTATGATGTTTGCAGATGACATCGTGATCTGTAATGAGAGCAGAGAACAAGTGGAGGAAAATCTCGAGAGGTGGAGGTATGCCCTGGAAAGGAGGGGAATGAAGGTTAGTCTCAGTAAGACAGAATACATGTGTGTGAACAACAAGGACCCAAGAGGAACGGTGAGGTTAAAGACAGCAGAGATAAAGAAGGGGGGGGGGTTAAATACTTAGACTCAACAATCCAGAGCAATGGAGAGTGTGTAAAAGAGGTGAAGAAGCGCGTGCAGGCAAGTTGGAATGGATGGAGAAAAGTGTCCGGTGTGATGTGTGATAGGAGAGTATCGGCAAGAATGAAGACAAAAGTGTACAAGACGGTGATGAGGCCAGCGATGTTGTATGGTTTAGAAACAGTGGCCCTGGGGAAAAGACATGAGGCAGAGCTGGAAGTAGCAGAGATGAAAATGTTGAGGTTTCCTTTGGGAGTAATGAGGATGGATAGGATCAGGAATGAATACATCAGAGGGACAGCACGCGTTAGAGGGATAGTGAATATATTGGTAGTAGGATTCTGAGGTTGGAACTACCGACAGAAGGCCTAGAGCAGTGGTCCCCAGCCTACGGCCCGTGGGCCAGATACGGCCCACCTCCACATTTGGCCTGGCCCCCTGAAAAATACCAGAGATGCATTATGATTACTTTTTTCAGTCTGGCCACGCAATCAGGACTAATAGACACCTAGAACATCACATTTTATTTCCACCCTTCTGCTGTCTGTACATCCCCCCTCCCCTGTCAAATAGAACGGAATAATGGTGAAAAGTTTATGGAAGAGAAAAGTTGATTCAGAATGCAGAGTATTTAACCTGCAGTGAACAAACGGTTATATTTTTGTTCAAAACCAAGATAATGTTGTTTGTATCATCTGTCAAGAGGCAGTGGTGGTATTCAAAGAATACAATCTGCGCCAACACTCTTAATCCAGTCACAAATGCAAGTATGATTTCTTGCAAGGCCAAATGAGAGTAGACAAACTTTCAAAGCTTAAAAGTGGACCGTTAGCTCAGGAGAATACATTTGTATGCTTGGCTGGGCTGAACCAGTCATCTGTTCAGTCAGCTTTCGGGTTGCTCAAGTGATATCAAGCAGCATTTTTTGTTTTTATTTATTTTATTTTTTTTTATTTCCTGAAATTTTCCTGTGAAAGTCCCAGAAAGGGTTATTAATATGTGGTTATGCGTGGCTTACTGGAAAACAATAAATGTTTGCGTTTAGGTAGCCCTGCGATCATCACATGTTTTCTATTACAAACTGACCTCTGTCCCCAATCAGAAAAGGGAACAGTTATGTGGCCCACGCAGGAAAAAGTTTGGGGACCCCTGGCCTAGAGAAAGACCAAAAAAGAGATTTATGGATGTGGTGAAGGAGGACATGACAGTCTTTGGAATAAGAGAAGAAGATGCAGAGGACAGGGTGAGATGGAGGCAGATGATTTGCGACCCCTGAAGAGAACAGCTGGGAGGAAAAGAAGACACAAGATGTAGTCTACCAGTGTGCTCCTACCGCCGCGTTTATAAGTCACCCTGTGCTCCTGTCTCTTCTGGAAGAAAGTATTCACCACAGCCATTTCCATCCTTTTTGCAAAATCTATCAACATCTGTCCTTCTGTGTTCCTGTCTTGGATACCAAACCTGCCCATCACGTCCTTGCCCCCTCTGTTGCCAGCACCCACATGTCCATTGAAGTCTGCCCCAATGACCACTCTTTTGCCTCTGCATCACTTCATCTAAGTCACTCCAGAATCTCTCCTTCTCTTTTAGCTCACATCCTGCCTATGGGGCAGAAGCACTAACAATATTGAGCATCACGCCTTCAATTTCTAACTTGAGACTCATCACTCTGTCTGACATGCTTTTCACTTCTAGAACATTCCTGACCAACCCCTCCTTCAAGATGACTCCTACTCCATTTCTCTTCCCATCCACACAATGAAAAAACAGCTTAAACCCTGCTTCTAAGCTTCTCGCCTTGCTACCTTTCCACCTGGTCTCCTGAACACACAGTATGTCCACCTTCCTCCTCCGCATCATGTCAGCCAGCTCTCTACCTTTTCCTGTCATAGTTCTGACATTCAAAGTCCCTACTCTGAGTTCGAGACTCATACGTTTCCTCTTCTCTCTCTGCCTATGTACATGCGTCCCACCTTTCCTTTTTTGACCAACAGTAGTCCAGTTTCCACCAGCACCCTGTTGGTCAACAGCACTGATGGCGGTCATTGTTAACCTGTGCCTTGACCGATCCGTTATGGAAGTCACATTGATGATCCGCATAGTAGATTTTGGGCAGGTTTTATGCCGGATGCCCTTCCTGACACAACCCTCTGCATTTATCCGGGCTTGAGACTGGCGTGATAAAGAACACTGGATTGTGCTGCCCTCACAGCAGCATTGAGGCCACTATAGGAAAAAAAATAAACATTTCATGCACTCCCAGTGCCCCTTGCACAACTATAAATAGTGTTCACTGCACTTCATATCGTTTGCTCTGTGCTGTTCCCCTACACCATAGAGAACACATTGAGAGGGCCACTGCAATTTACTGTACAGGATGCACAGTTACACTTAATTCTAGAACAGTATGGCAAAAGGAATGTTCCCCAGGGCCATACAAACTCCACCGGCATCACGCAGCGCCCCACTTTTTGACAAGCACTGGCTTTGTAGGAGCTCACCACGAGCCTTTCCTCACTGGCATTCGTAGCATGCACATACACAAAATTCTCCTCCTGTTCCTTTGTTATGCACCACCTCCTGCCTGCCCACACAACATCTTCACGCTCACATGACATCTTTGCTGCAGTCGATGGTCGGAAGGGTTAGTTGACTTATTGTTTATTCCTGTTTAATTATTATTTATTCATAGTTATTATTAATAATGCAGCCATGAGGGAGGGGCACAAGCCAGTGTCTCTCCCTCATGCCAGTCCCAAGCCCGGATAAATGCAGAGGGTTGTGTCAGGAAGGGCATCCGGCGTAAAACAAATGCTAAATAAAACATGCGAGTCACAACAAAGAAATGCATACCGGATCGGATGAGGCCCGGGTGAACAACGACCGCCATCAGTGCTGTTAACCAACAGGGTGCTGGTGGAAGTTGGACTACTGTTGGCCGAAGACATCGAAGAAGGAGAGGCGGGAGGTGTGTCCGTAGGCAGAGAGAGAAGAGGAAAGGCATGAGTCTAGGACTGAAAGTAGGGACTTTGAATGTTGGACTGTGACCGGAAAAGGTAGAGAGTTGGCTGACATGATGCAGAGGAGGAAGCTGGACATACTGTGTGTTCAGGAGACCAGGTGGAAAGGTAGCAAGGCGAGAAGCTTAGGAGCAGGGTTCGGTGTGACAGAATTCAAAGTGGAGGTGGGACTGCATCAAGGGTCAGCTCTGAGCCCCTTCTTGTTTGCTATGTTGATGGACAGGCTGACAGACGAGGTTAGACAAGAATCTCCATGGACTCTGATGTTTGCAGATGACATTGTGATCTGTTGTGAGAGCAGAGAACAAGTGGAGGAAAATCTAGAGAGATGGAGTTATGCCCTGGAAAGGAGGGGAATGAAGGTTAGCCTCAGTAAGACAGAATACATGTGTATGAATGCCAAGGACCCAACAGGAACGGTGATGTTACAAGGAGCAGAGATAAGGAAGGTGGAGGATTTTAAGTACTTAGGCTCAACAATCCAGAGCAATGGAGAGTGTGGAAAAGAGGTGAAGAAGCATGCGCAGGCAGGTTGGAATGGTTGCAGAAAAGTGTCCGGTGTGATGTGTGATAGGAAGGTATCGGCAAGAATGAAAGGAAAAGTGTACAAGACAGTGTTGAGGGCAGCGATGTTGTATGGTTTAGAAACAGTGGCCCTGGGGAAAAGACAGGAGGCAGAGTTGGAGGTAACAGAGATGAAAATGTTGAGGTTCTCTTTGGGAGTAACGAGGATGGATAGGATCAGGAATGAGTACATCAGAGGGACAGCACATGTAAGACGTTTTGGAGACAAAGTCAGAGAGGCTAGATTGAGATGGTTTGGACATGTACAGAGGAGGGATAGTGAGTATATTGGTAGTAGGATGCTGAGGCTAGAACTACCAGGCAGAAGGCCTAGAGGAAGACCAAAGAGACGATTCATGGACGTAGTGAAGGAGGACATGAAGGCAGTCGGTGTAAGAGAAGAAGATGCAGAGGATAGGGTGTGATGGAGGCAGATGATTCGCTGTGGCAACCCCTGAAGGGAAAAGCCGAAAGGAAAAGAAAAAGAAGATTCATAGTTATTATTAATGTTAATGTACATGTATTATTATTATTATTATTATTATTATTATTATTATTATTATTATTATTATTATTATTATTACATATGTATTGTTTTAGATGTTTATCTTTAATATATTAAGTCAACTATTCATGCTTGTGTCAGGTTATATGAGTTAGGGAGGGTCTTGGAATGGATTAATTGGTTTTCTGTTATTTCCGATTGGAATTTTTGTTTAATCTCATGAACGTTTTGACTTATGAGCTCGCCCCCGGAACCGATTAATTTCGTCAGTCAAGGTACCACTGTATTGTAAAATAAAATGTTAATAACAGAAGAAAAAAATTTGATCACCAAAGTGTTCCATGTACATGTTGTGTTTATGTGTGAATATTTTTAGATCCTCACAACTATTACCACCGTCGCAACGAAATCACCACCACGGACAAGCTGGACTTTCGGCACCACAACTACAAGGAGCTGAGGCAGGTAAAGATTGCTCCACACCACTTCATTACACCATGCTGTAGTGTTTAGGGGATTGGGCTCGAGAGGTTGTGGGTTCGAATGCCTATTAGACCCCTACCATGGTAAGATTCCTGAGAACGGTCTTAACCACAAGTGTGCCTCTGTTCACCCAGCAATATAAATGGGTACCAATAAAAAGTCCTGGGAAGTTAACATGATTGACTAGTGCCCCATCCGGGATGAGATGGACACCTAGTCATTTCACACTACAGAAATCAGTAGTGATGGGCCAGTTGATTCAGTTGTAAATTCCCCACAGACTTACTGTAGGTGGTTCATTAAGCGCTGTAGCTATCTGCCATGTTGGATCATGTTACCAGTTAATGTAAAGATTTTGAAGTACAGTGGTCATCTTACCAGTGCCTCTAATAATGAATTTTCCATGATACGAACTTTGATCCCACCAAAAATCTGCCCCAACCAAAGAGCTAATTTTCTACTTACGAGCTCTCCAAGGGAAATGGCTTTTCTTGGTTGATTCGCCTTGTATTACTTCCGTGTGTATTCCTCCATACTCTGAGAACATCTTGTGCAGTGCTTCTCAATTATTTTCTGTGATGCCCCCTATAGGAAGAACCCCCCCCCCCCCCAGGACCTCATGTGCGACTATAAATAGTCTTTACTTAACTCCATATTGTTTGCCTGGTGCTTTTTCCCTACACCATAGGGAACGCGGTGGGAAGTGGGAATGCCAGTGCCATCTAGTGTAGAGGATGTGCAACCACACTTATAAAGCTGGTTCCCCAGTTTATTGACTTATTGTTTATTCTAGTTTTATTATTATGTTTTGTTAATTACAGTATTATTAATGTTAATGTGCATGTATTATTATTGTGAAATGTTTATCGTAAATATATTACATCAAAAATACATCTTTGTGTCAGGTTATATGAGTTTGGGAGGTGGTTGGAACGGATTAATTGGTTTTCTATTGTTTCCGATGGGAATTTTTGTTTCATCTAACGAACGTTTCCACTTATGAGCTCACTCTCAGAATGGATTGATTTCATAAGTAGAGGTACCACTGTACTTGGTATGATGTAAACAAACAAGGATGGAAAGGAGATGACCAAGAGACGTTCAATACATTGTTAAATAATGGAGTAACATTGAAAATAATAATAATAATAATAAAAATAATAATAATAATAATAATAATAAAACTTCATGACATGATCTTATGGATAATTCTTGCATGGCTTATTTGAATACCCAACTCTGATTGGTCAGTGATGGGATTCATTTGTCCATTTTTTTAAAAAATTATTATTCCATCTGTATTTAGGGGATATGAGCAATCGTGTGTTCTGACTGGGTAATCTACTGTTAGGATATCAGTTCATATACTGTGAGGAACTAGATGACTATTGCAGGTGTAGCAACTTGACAAGAAAGGGTTGGACTTCGTGCTAAGCTAAAAATAAGGTATCTGTCTGGCCCTTCTGCTCATTTTCCAGTTACTTCTTGAAAATCAATACAATTTAGAATGACAGTAGTTGATGGTTGGCAGCATGATGGTGTAGTGGTCACACATCCAGCTCACTACAAAAAGGTGCCGGGCTTGGTGAGGGTGGAGTAATGGGTGGGGTGCATGTTCTCTCTATGCTCAGGTTTCCTCCAACAGTCGAAAGATGTCTACATTAGGGTCACTACTGTCTCATTTTGCCCCTACATGAGAATGTAAGAGGTTATTTGTGTTGACCTTGCAATGGATCAGTGAGCTGTTCAGGGTGTAACCCATCTTCGCCCTGAGTCAGGTGAGACAGGCTCCAGTTTCCCCATGACCCTAGTGGCATTAATCTGTTCTGCAAATGACCGAAATGGTGATGGAATAAATGAAGTGGGTCAGGATTTTGTGGATAGCACTGACAGTGGTGGTTAGAACATGTCCATTTCGGGTGAAGGTTGTGAATGAACGCACCATTGTATTTATTTATTGACATGGACAAGTTCTGGCAGGTAGCCACAAAGTTCCTTGCAGATATGTAGCCTCTGCTTCGATTAATACAGTTTATTTATTTCTTTTTTTAATTCAGTAAAATTAAATAGTTTAAAGAGTTATCTTTTGAAATGTTTGTATAGATCAGCCCTAGGCAGTGGTGGCTCACTGGTAAGCTGCTGATTCACTGATCCCAAGGTCAGGGGTTCAAGCTCCACTATCACCGGGGTGTTACTGCTGTTCCCCCAGTACTAACTGGGTTATCAAAGGCCGGCCATGTCTCTCACTGTCTGTGGTGGAGGTTCATGTAAAAGAACCATTGCTGGCTTTGGTCAAGATAAGCTGCATAGCCATCAGTGTATTTCTGCCCTGGGATGGCCTGGCGAGCTGTCCTTGCCCAGAGTCATCTGAGATAGCCGCCAGCCTCCCAACAATCCTAACTAGGATTAAGCGGTTCAGAAACTAAATGAATGAATGTATAGATCAGGAAGCAGAAAATATATGAACACATGTAAACCTGAAGGAATACAGCACCTCTTCAACACGCCCGTTACGTTGTTCAAAGCAACTGAGCTAACGACATCCCCGCCGCCCACCCACACACGTGATGATGAAAAAAGAGAGGTCTGGAAAACAAATTACCTCATCAAAATCACGGTTCATCAAGAGCTTAATTAAAATCCTGCTCTTTCTGCTCTGATTAATTACCATACACACAGCTGGCAAACAAAACATCCAAATACATTATTAGGCATCCACACTGACAGCTCGCAATGCCATTACCCAGCATGCCCTGCATTTGTTTAGAGCATATGTTGACTCTCAATGAGTCGAGCGCTACAGATCCCAGACACAGATGTTCCTTATGTTCATTTGCATTTTTGTTTCTGTGCTTCTGCGCCATCATTTCCTCTCCGTGTCCGCTGTGATACGAGTGGAATCAACCCACAGTGTTCCGGCACTCCTGGCTCACTATCATCATCCACTCATCTTCTGAACTGCATCATCCTAATTAGGGAGGCTGGTGCCCATCTCAGCCGACTCTTGGTGAGCGCAGAGTACACCCTGGACAGCTCTCCAGGCCATCGCAGGGCACCTGGCTTACTATATTCCTTTCATGTTCTGTCTGAAATTTCAGAATCAGAGTTTCACATACTGTGGAATAGCTGTGGAATAAAGCACGTACCTATGTAATGTAATGTAATGTAAGATCATAGACGTTTGTGTAGGATGCAGAAGGTTGGTGTGTTAGGCTGCATATGGCCGTGTTAGGCTGTTTATAAAGGATGGTGTAAGGTTGTGCAGGATTGTGAAAGGTCATGAAATGTCATAGAAGGGCATGGAGAGTTGTTGAAGTTTGTGAAAGTTTGTCGAAGGATAAGAAAGGGTCATGGAAGGGCATGGGCAGTTTTGTTGGGTTGTTTTAGAAGGCCATGTGGGGTTGTGGAACAGCTGTAGAAGGTTGTGTAAAGTTGCGCAAGGTGGGTATGATTGTGGAAGGTTGTGTAGAGTCGTGATTGCATGAGTAATCTCGTTAAAGGCTCTGTAGCATCGAGGAAGGTTGTGCAAAGTTGAGAATGTTTTGTAAAACTGTAAATATATTTCTTTCCACTGTAGTTAATGAAGGTGGTGAATGAAATGTGTCCAAATATAACTCGGATTTATAACATCGGGAAGAGCTACAGCGGCCAGAAACTCTACGCTATAGAAATCACAGATAATCCAGGAGAACATGAACTGGGTGAGACAGCATACAGACACACACACACACACACACACACACACACACACACACACACACACACACACACATATATATATGTCTGTCTTCATTTCGGCTTTTTACCTTTTACTCGGGAGTCGCCACAGCGAATCATCTGATTTGCACGTTTGATTTGGCAGAGGTTTTTACGTCGGATGCCCTTCCTGTCACAACCCTTTTAGCAAGGGACAGAAACACGCTGACGGCTTTGCAGCTCTTCTTTACGAAAGTCAGCAATGGTTCTTTTACATCAACCTCTCACCATAGACAGTGACAGACATGGCCCGCCTTTGATAACCCAGTTAGCTGCACTGGGGGGGGGGACAGTGACAACCTTGTGGAGAGTGGGACTCGAACCCCCAACCTTTGGATCAGTGATCCAGCGCCCTATACCACTAGACCACCACTGCCCCATATATATATATATATATATATATATATATATATATATATATATATATATATGTGTGTGTGTGTGTGTGTGTGTGTGTGTGTGTGTGTGTGTGTGTGTGTGTGTGTGTATCACCATAATCATCACACACTTTACTTTAAAGTTTTCAGAGCAAAAGTGCTGCATGACTCATCAGAATACACTCTCAGGTATGACTCATCCAACCTCCTCCTCCAGGTGAACCAGAGTTTCGCTACACAGCGGGTTCCCATGGAAACGAGGTGCTGGGACGTGAACTGCTGCTCCTGTTAATGCAGTTCTTATGCGTGGAGTATCTCTCCGGTAACCAACGGATACGACATCTGGTTCAGGAGACACGGATCCATCTACTGCCGTCGGTTAACCCGGATGGATATGACAAGGCTGCCGAGGCTGTAGGTCTCTCTCTCTCTCTCTCTCTCTCTCTCACTCACTCACACACACACACAGCTATATTTATTTCAGTGCTTTATCTTTAATTTCAAATCAAAAAGACACATCAAGTTTTAGACTGCAGGAATGTTCACGTGAAGTTGTAGAAGAGTTACCCACCAAGAGGCGGAGCTTATGTTTCTTAGAGGCTTGTGTGTCACAGGTACTCGTTTATTTAAATTGTTCTCTGAAACATGCATTTTGATAATGATGGGGTAGAGTTATCTATCTATCTAGTGCCTGAGTCGTAGGACGACCATTGGCGACCTGCCATGAAGGACAACGCCCTGGTTGTCATCTTCATGGAGGTTTTTCTTGGCAGGATTAGTGCAGTGGTTTGCCATTGGCTTCTGCACGATGCGAACCTACGGGCAATTTAGAACGGCCAATTAACCTACTGTGCATGTCTTTGGATTGTGGGAGGAAACCGGAGCACCCGGAGGAAGCCCACGCAAGCACGGGGAGAACATGCAAACTCCACACAGAAACGCCCAGGCCGGGAATCGAACCCAGGCCTGCTTGCTGTGAGGCGGACGTGCTAACCACTACACCTCCGTGCCGCCCGTAGAGTTATGGATCGTGGTTTTTTTGGCGATGAGTTATGTATCCCACACAATGTACAAAATCCAAGAGTACAGTATTTATTTATTTATTTATGATTTATGTTTTGGGTTGAGCTTGAAACGTTGCTGTTCCTTTATAGCTCTGTGGGTAGAGCACTTCAAACTTCACGGCTGCTTCCAGGGGATTCCCATCACTATTCCTCGTGTACTCCTGCCTCGAATGCGTAGTGGGATCCAGCGCCACGCCACTCAGGGTCCAGATTCACTCACTTATTTTCCAAACCGCTTAATCATATTACAGTCATGGAGAGCCTGCAGCTGTTTCAGCCGACAATGAGTGACAACAGGGTACACCCTCTACAGCTCATCAGTCCATTCCAGGGCCAAAACACGCACACATTTACACCTAGTGGCACTTCAGACAGCTGATTAGCCGAATCTGCATATCTTTGAACTGTGGGAGGAAAATGTGGTTTCCAGAGGAAACTCCACACTGAACTGTCCTCATCCAGCCCAGAGACTAGAACCCAGGACCTTGTGGCTGGAATGTGAATGTGCTTGTTCACTTCCTCTTTTCAGATAAACAGATGACCCTCTCTTTCCACAAACACGAATACAGCTCGTTAGAGTCACGTTTCTCTCTCATCCTGATTAGAACTTCTCACCTGTTTGAACTTCTGATTGAAACCTTTGAGGCGACATTGAATGCAGACGCATGTGGACACTTGCTTCTACCACACACTCTAATATGTGATCTGTCCCGTCCTCAGGGCTCAGAGTTGAGTGGATGGTCTCTGGGTCGGTGGAGTCAGGATGGCCTGGACATCCACCATAACTTCCCTGACTTGAACAGAATCCTCTGGGAAGCCGAGCTGCGGAAATGGGTTCCACGCAAGTTCCACAACCACCACATACCTATTCCGGAGTGGTACCTGTCCAAAAACGCCACGGTGTTTCACGCACCCACCCACCCAGCACACACACACACACACACACACACACACACACACACACACACACACGCTCTCTGTCCTCTCTCTCTCTCTCTCTCTCTCTCTCTCTCTCTCTCTCTCACACACACACACACACACACACACATACACACACACACACACACACACACACACACACACACACATGCATGTGCGCGCACACACACATATACACATACACACACACTGTTCATTCCTCACTTGTCAAATGGCCCGCTCTTTCAACTTTTAGAGCGACTATTCACTACACAGGCGTCTTTTCATTAACACAGATTAGCAGTCAGTGCGTCTCGGCTGTGTCCCTACACCCCCACAACCCAAAATCCACTCCATTCTGTTCACTTCTTCTGGCTCTTTATTTAATAAGCACTTTAATTTATTTACATGCGTCCTTTCGTTAATGGATCTGCGTTTTGTCCAAGTTGTTTTGTGCTGTTTGTTCAGACATCGTTAGATGGACCTTTTGCGATTCTCAGCAGCATTTTAATCCTTTAATCCACCTCTAACACAACACCCGGAGTGGCATTACGAGCGACTTGCACAAAGTAAACAAACTGAGTATTAATTCCAGACGCATCACTAATGAAGATCTGCTGCATTCATCCCCGAGTCGTGAATATAATTATAAGCAGTCAGGGTGTGAGGACGTTCAAAGAGAGACCACACATTATACTCAGCACGAAATATTAATAAAACTAGAGGTACCTTCACCATTCAGGATGAATAATGGAGCAAACATGGGGAGTAGTATATAATTACCCATGTGATCATCAGCCATGTATCTTCGAACATTCTACTGGTAAAAGATTTTTCTCGTGATTGTCCCTTTTGTTACCCCCTAATATTCATCCATTCATTTTCTGTACCGCTTAATTCAAATTAGGCTTGTGGGGAGGCTGGCGCCCATTTCAGCCGACTCTGGCCAAGGGCTGAGTACTCCATGGACAGCTCACCAAATCATCGTAGACCACCAATATTAAATATAGTGGTACCTTGACTTACGAAATTAATCCGTTCTGAGGACGAGCATGAAAGTCAAAATGTTCATTAGATAAAACAAAAAATTCCAATAGGAAATAATAGAAAACCAATAATCTGTTCCAACTCCCTCCCAAACTCATATAACCTGACACAAACACGTATATTTGACCGAATATATTAAAGATAAACATGTTATATTGGTAATAGGATGCTGAGGCTGGAACTACCAGGCAAAAGGCCTAGAGGAAGACCAAAAAGACGATTCATGGATGTGGTGAAGGAGGACATGAAGGTAGTTGGTGTAAGAGAAGACGATGCAAAGGATAGGGTGAGATGGAGGCAGATGATTCGCTGTGGCAACCCCTGAAGGGAAAAGCCGAAAGGAAAAGAAGAAGAAGAATATTAAAGATAAACATGTAAAAAAAAAAAAAAAAGTAAATAAATAATAATAATAATAATAATAATAATAATACATGTACATTGTGGCATGTACACATACATGGACACATACAATACATGTACACATCTGTGGCAGTGGTGGCCTGGTGGTAAAGGGCGCTGGATTGCTGATCCTAAGGTTGGGGGTTTGAGTCCCACTCTCCACAAGGTTGTCATTGAACTATCCCATGATAATTTCTTTGCTAGGTTGCACTTGGATCTTCATCTTATTTGTATTCCGAACCAAACTATGGCTTTCCGAACAAGCACCAGAAGTCATTATTTAGGACAGAATCGGGCTGAAAGTGGCCTGTGTGACATTTCTGTCAGAAATGAGGCTTCTGTGGAAGTAGACAAAACAAAAACAAAAAAAACGGCGCTCCCTGTAGCGCATGTTTGCATTAGCATGGCAGCCTTAATTAGAAAATAGAGGCAAACCACCCAGACTGACACACTGTTTTAGAGATGCTTATTCACACACACACACACACACACACACACACACACACACACACACACACACACACACACACACACACACACACGCACACGCACACACACACACTTCATTGTGTTCAGCAGAGCTGCTGTTGTGGTTATTTCTGAATCCGTGTGAGTCACAGTCAGCGCTGATTGCTGTCACGGTCATCACTTTATCTCGCCGTCACTGAGACTAAACCTGCACCATGAACACACCAAAAACGAGCTTCTCATTACAAACTATAATTAATTAATAAACGGCTTATTGTGAAATTTCTTAACAATACCAGGGCGAATCTACAGCTACTCCATGACTTTGGCTCAGATACAATCTCATGGTGCATGAAGCTTTATCTGAACAGCCTGTTAGTCATCAGAGGGAGAGGAGTACCTGTTTCATTCTTTCCTATGGATAGCAAAAAAACGTTCTTCCACTGGGTCGTGGCAGCAGCCTAAGCAATGACTTCCAGACGTCCCTCTCCCCAGCCACTTCCCCCAGCTCTTCTGGGGGAACACCTAGGTGTTTCCAGACAAGCCGAGAGACATAGTCCCTCCAGTGTGTTCAAGGTTTACCCTGGGGTCTCTTCCTCGACACCACACAAGGTTGGCATTTGGGAGACATTCTAACCAGATGCCACCTTAACTGGCTCCTCTCAATGCAGAGGAGCAGTGGTTCTACTCCGAGCTCCTCCTGGATGGCTGAACTTCTCAGTTTATCTCTATAGGAGAGCCCCGTGACCTGGCGAAGGAAGCTCATTTCAGCAGCTTGTATCCACCCGCAATCTTGTTCTTTTGGTCAGTACCCAAAGGTCGTGATCATGGGTAAGGGTGGGAACATAGATAGAGTGGCAAATTGACAGCTTTGCCTTGTGACTCAGCCTCCTCTTTACCACGGCAGAATGGTACAGGCTCCACTTTACATCAGAGGCTGCAGCAATTCGTCTGTTCATCTCCCGCTCCATCCTTCACTCATCGTGAACAAAACTTCAAGATACTTAAACTTCTCCAATTGGGGCAGGAGCTCATTCCCAACCTGGAATAAAATGCTTTTATTAATATTGTATTTAAATCCCACCTAAATAGTAAAAACTAAATAGTTAGTGCACTGGGTTATGAAAGGTCGGCCGTGTCTCTCACTGTCTGTGGTCGAGGTTCATGTAAAAGAAACATTGCTAACTTTTGTAAAGAGGAGCTGCAGAGCCATCAGCATGTTTTTGCCCTGTGATGGTCTGGCGAGCTGTCCAGGGTGTACTCTGCCCTCACCCGGAGTCGCCTGAGATGGGTGCCAGCCTCCCCACGATCCAAATTAGGATTAAGCGGTTTAGTCAATGAATGAATGTGTGTATATATACTCTTTAAAAGACTAAACATAAATACTTACATCGTTCATTTTGTTATACAGTATTACACATATTGTTTCACCTGTGTCACTCAAGACTCCGCCCCTAAATTCCAAACACACATCTGGTTGTATCCATTGCCTCTATGCTATAATGAGATGTTGCTTGTAACAACTCTGAACGAAGACGTGCATGCAAACTTGTACTAATGTTAAGTTTGCGGTTACAGAAAACGAATCATCAGCTCCTGGCCAATCAGTTCCCAGAACTCAGCTGCACTATGGCGTAAATTCTGAATACAGGTCTGTTTAAATCCCACATAATCCGATTATATAATCCATATTACACAGATCCTGTCCTGTTTATTCCATTTTTAATCATGAATCACTGAGTTAAATCCTCCACCCACATGTTCGCTCTCAGTCCTGAAACGCTCGTTACATTTCCCTCTACCTGGCTGGTGATAAATATATTTCAATTAAAAAAAAATCACAACACTGCAGTAAGAGACATACAGTATACAGACTGAATCATTATTTCCTGCCTCAAGGTTGCCATGGAGACGAGGGCCCTGCTGGGCTGGATGGATAAGATCCCCTTTGTCCTAGGAGGCAATCTGCAAGGTGGCGAGCTGGTAGTGACCTTCCCTTACGATCGGACTCGACACTCAGGAGTCTTGAAAGGAGCCACGCCCACTCCGGATGATCCGGTGTTCCGATGGCTGGCATTCTCATATGCTTCCACACACCGCCTGATGACAGCACCGACACGCAGGGTGTGTCACACACATGACTTTGCGAAAGAGGACGGCACCATCAATGGGGCATCCTGGCACACGGCAGCAGGAAGTGAGTGAGGTTTGGGTGTTGGTTTGATATGATGATGTCAGAATTGTACAGAATTGTGCAGTGTGAGATGAATGGAAGAGACGATCTGGTAAAGTCCACCACATTCCCGAAGCTCTATTTCTGGCTGATTTGAATCATGAGAGGAACGGGTCAGGTTAGGTCTGTAGCAGCACCGCTGAACCCCATTCAGTTTTAGGATGGGCTTCATCATGATGGATTTTTACACTACAATGTTAAAACAAACTAAAACCAGATTTTCATGTTTAATTTTTCCATTTTAAAGTGTAATCACGATGACTCCACCGCCTGAAAATGACTGAGAAACACTGAGTGTCTGCTGATTAATTTAAGCATTATCCTTCAAGAATAACAGTTTTTAATCCTTGGATAGCAGACCAATCAGATCACACTGTTTCCGGGTATTCATTCATTCATTCATTTGCTAATCTGCTTGATCCTACCAGCCATAGCCTCCCAAACTAACCTTTGGTATTTAACGTTGTGCAACATCAAAGAAATTATTTAGTCCTTCGTCCTATTTATTTTATAGGAGCTGTAAATACACCCTCCCCGACACCCTTCTCTTTATTCTTTCTCTTGAAAATTCAGCTCTTTCAGTTTAATATCAAACTGCACCACAGTGCCGTGTTGTAGTGGTTAGCACATCCACCGGAGTGTTAGAAAGTCCTTGGTTGAAGTCTCGGGCTCGGGGAGGATGATTCTGTGTGAAGTTTGCAAATTCTACCGGGGCTTGTGTGGACTTCATCCGGGTACTCGAGTTTCCTCTCGCAGTCTACAGACATGTTTTAGGCTAATTGACTATTTCAAATTGAATTGTCCCAAGGTGTGAGTGTGAATGGTCATATGTGTTGCCCTGTGATTGTTTGACAATCACTTCATGGTGTACCCTGTCTTTGCCCAGTATTGGCTGAGATAGGTTCCAGCCTCTCCTTGACCCTAATAGTATTAAGAGGTTTCGCACGGGAGTGGGTGAGTGAGTGAGTGAGTGAGTGAGTGAGTGAGTGAGTTGTAACATACGCTTCTCAGATTTAACTGTAATAGTGTTTAATTTGTGTTATAGCACACACAACAAACATGCCGTCTTTTCACTGTACTTCTTTAATCCCATAATGCATTTCAAAACCGGAATGTACCAAGTTCCTGGGGGGGAATCATTAACAATGAATGCTACATCCCTTTTTTTTTAAGCAAAACAAAACACCAATTATATTGACCTGTACTAACATTAACACTAATAATTAATAAAGTCAATGGATTTTTCATCTCTAAATACTCTTAATGTAGTAATCCCTTTCTTTTACTAAACCTAAACAATACTTAATATCTAAATATTAAACAAAATAAACTGATTGGTGAGTATACTACCCGTGTTTGTAGTTTCTATGGCACTATTTAAAGCACTTGGCATTACACTGACACTCAATACACACTTGCATACTCTTTTAGTTCAATCAACTAAAATTATCCATCTTTACCGATAAATAACAACAAAAGTTCATAACACTAACTTCAAGTATGTCAAAAATTCACTGTTCCATCAGAATATTTAAATGTTGCAGTGACCTTTACACACTCCTATCAGAAATCGTAATGTTCAATGTAACCAACAATGTAGTCATCAAATCTGGAGGGTGTTTTCCGGATTCTTGCAGGTCGGGGTGATGAAATAGTGGACTGTGAATTCCCAGGTACTACAGTTTCCTTGGACCTGCTTAACAATGGAGCCTTAACTAGCTCTGACCTGATCACTGATTGACCTGGACTTACACAAGTCTCCATTGGAAAATTTACAATACTTTCACATTCATCCTGAGATTTTGCTACACTTTGTCCCCTCTCACAACACCTCTCCACTGAGGGATCCATCACACTTTCTCTCCTCTCATGAAACTTTTTCACAGCCGTGATATTTCTCTTATACTGGGCACCTTGGGGAGACTCAACTACCACACCATTGCCCCTCCTACCAACCACTGTGAAGGGTGTGGGGTAAAATGGTGTTGACCACTTATTTTCACGATGCTGCTGCACTAGCACACTATCTCCAGTCTGAAGATCACTTTCACATGCACGTCTCCGCTGATCTGCATAATCTTTCCCTTTTTCCTTTCTCTTTTTGTCTCTGTCTCGTACTTCACTGTCTACTTGCTGGTATTCTTGGACTTCTGGTATCTTTGCCCGAATGGTTCTCCTGTACATCATCTCCGCTGGACTCTTCCCAGTCGTTGAATGTGGTGTACTCCGATACACCATCAAGTAGCTATCTAGTTCTGTTCTCCAGTCCCTGCCCTCGGCTTGAGCTATCTTGTTCCGCTTCAGTATGGAACGATTTTGTCGTTCTACTTCCCCATTTGCTTTTGGCCATAATGGAGTAGTCTTCCTGTGTTTGATCCCATTCTCCTCCATAAATGCCTTAAATGTTTCACTTATGAACTGAGGTCCATTGTCACTTTGTATCGACACCTGAAATCCATGGGTCAGGAAGAATTTTGACAATGAGGCCACAATCTTCTCGGATACAGTTGACTTCATGATTTCGAAGTACTTACTATAATAGTCCACTACCACAAAAATGTAGCCCCCAGATGGTAATGGTCCTAACAAGTCCACAGCCAAATGTTGCCATGGTGATGTAGGCATCTCAGTTCTGGCCATCAGCGTAGGTGGTGATGGTTTTGACAATACTGCTCTGCTTCCCGGTCTATCCCTGGCCACCAAACTTTTGTGCGAAGTCTCTGTTTCATGCTCACAATTCCAGGATGTCCTTCATGAGCTAACTCCAATACTTGTTTCCACAAGCTTTTAGGAATTACAATCCTAGTTCCTCATAACACAAGTTTTTCAACCGCTATTACCTCATTTCTGATTGGAACAAACTGCTTGCATTCCGCTTGGTGCCATTGTCCATTCAGCAAACATTTTCTCAATTCTGGATCACTGTTTGATTCTCTTTCTCAATGTCTCTTGTTGTTAGAGCTACCGGAGTTGCCTCTCTTGCCACAAATTTGACATATTCTTCTGTCTTGGAGTGGTAACTGGAATTCTTCACCTTCAGGAGTCTGGATAAACTGTCCACTATGTTGTTCTTCCCAGGAATGTGTCGTACCGTGTACTTGTAAGGCTGTATTCACAGAACCCACCTTTCAATTCTTGCACTGGGTTATGTTTATGATCGGTCAACAGTTCAAACTCTGTACCATAGAGATAAGCATAAAATCTCTCAAAGGACCAGACTAGTCTTAATGCCTCTTTCTCAGTCTGCGAGTATTTTCGTTCCACTTCCGTCAAAGTCTTGCTTGCATACGAGATGATACGATACTCTCCTCCTTGTAGTTGTACCAGGACTGCTCCTAGTCCAACAGGAGTCGCATCTGCAATCACTTGTGTTTTGGCTTGTTTGTCAAAGTATGCTAAAGTGTCAGCAATTCCCAGCCTGTCTTTCAGTTCTTGAAAGGATTCTTCCTGTTCGTGGCCCCAAACAAAAGGCTCGTCCTTCCTAGTCAATCTTCATAGTGGTTCTGAAACTGTATCTCTCTGTGAAGTTGACTAGTCCCAGAAAACTTCTTACTTCGCTCGCATTTTCAGGTGCTCTGGCTTCTCGTACAGCTTTTATTTTTGCCTCTGTTGGTCCTATTCCTTTTTCCAACAGAACATGTCCCATGAACTCAAGTTTTTTTCATCTTAAAGAGACACTCCTCTGGGTTCAGGGTTATCCTCTTGTTCCGAATTATGTCCAAAACCTGTCTCAGCCATTTGTCCTGTTCTTCGTCCGTTGCTGCATGCACAATTATGTCATCAAGGATGTTGTGCACTCCATTACTGTTCTGTAATAGTTGCTGCAAGACCTTCTGGTACATTTCTAGTGCACAAGATATGCCGAACATTAAACATTTGTATCAGTAAAGTCCTTTGTGAGTTATAAAGGTGGTGATGTCTCTTGCATCTTCTGACAACTCTATCTGATGGTAAGCCCACTATATGTCAAGCTTGCTGAAAATCTTGCTCTGGTTGAAATCTTGTAGAACTTCATCGATGGTCGGAATCGGATGTCTGACTCTTCTCACTGATTCATTTGCCAGTCTCATGTCAATACACAGTCATATGCCATTTTCACCTTTAGGCACCACAACAACAGGTGATACCCATGAACTTGGCCCGTCAACCTTTTCAATAATGGCCAACTCTTCTTGTTCCCCCAGTTTCTTAGCAAGTCTGTCACGTAGATGATACGGTACATGATGCAAGGGTAGCGCTACAGGTTGCGCATTCGGATCTACTGGAATGATCAGCTGAAAATTGTTCAGTTTACCAAAGCCTTGGAAACAGTCTTTATACTCAGCCGTGATCTTCTTGGTAGAGTCAGAACTACCCACAGCATTCACACCAGGTCCCAATTTCAACACTCCAATCTGTTTCGCTGTGTTTCTCCCCAATAAGGATGGTCCCTTTCCTTCTATCACAGTAAACTCAACCCGATCTAAGTTCCTACCACAGCAGTTCACCCCACATGTAAATGTCCCAGCCACTTGTATGGATTTTGTAGATCCATATGGATAAATGTTCTTGGTCTCTTTCTTGGATTTGCACTTTATTCCACAGACTTTCAAATGTTCCCGGGTATTTCTGTCGATAATGTTGCATGTTGTACCAGAATCTTTCAGCATCCTCAGTTTCACACCGCCGACACCTACAGTTATCTCCCCTTCACAGTCTCCGGATTCTCTAGTAACACTGAAGGTAAAGTCTGATCCACTTCCTTCATCTTGTTCTGTATACACCTTGTTGATTGTCTTCTCCTGTCTAGGGTTGCGAGTATTCCTTTTGTGATCATCTTTTACCTTGGATTTACAATATTTCTCAAAATGCCCCATCATTTTACACTTCCTGCACGTTCTTGACTTTGCAGGACAATTTGGGTCCTTGGGTGTGACCTTCATACCCACAACTGTAACCTCTGAACTTTGGATGACCCTTCTGAAACTGGCCAGACTTTGGCTTCCCTTTTACCGACAACCGGTTAACTTCCACATTTAAACTTTCCATTGTCGTGGCTTGTCTCTCAGTCTCCTCATAAATTCTTGCTCTCTCTCTGAGTGTCTTCAAATCAAGTGCAGTTCCACGTTCCAAAAACTTCCTTCTAAGCTGATTTGAGTGACACTTCTCAATAACCTGGTCTCTGATCTGGATATCCACCGAGTTCAAATCACCAAATTCACATGATTCGCTCTGCTGTCGTAATCTTGTAATAAACTGTTCCATAGTCTCTTTTGCTGATTGTTATGGAACACATGTCTCTCGTCTGGAATGTTCACTTGTGGTGCAAAATATTGTTTCAGGGCCATGACACACTTCTTGTACACATCGTCATCTCCGGGCTCATCAGGTAATGTAAAGTAAATGTCCTGCACAAGCATACCTGCTTTGTGAAGCAACAGGGCTTTCATCTGTTCCGGTTTCTCTACCCCGTTTCCCATGGCGAAAAGTTCAAAGGCCCAAAGCCATCGCTTCCAATGAGGTGACAATCCACTCGCATCTGAACAATCAAAATACGGTAAATCCCCAACCCCGCCAAGTGAAACAGTTGCCATCGTCATTAGGTTTTCCTCGTTGCCAAATGTAACATACGCTTCTCAGATTTAACTGTAATAGTGTTTAATTCGTGTTATAGCACACACACCAAACATTCTCTCTTTTCACTGTACTTCTTTAATCCCATAATGCATTTCAAAACTGGAATGTACCAAGTTCCGGGGGGTTATCATTAACAATGAATGCTACATGAGTGAGTGAGACAAAGAGTGTGTGAGAGAGAGAGTGAGAGAATGAAACAGTGAGAGAGTGAGTGAGAGTGAGTGAGTGGCTGACTGACTGAGAGAGGATGATGGTGTTGATGATGTCTGAGACTGAGTATGAAACGACTGATAATATCTGATTCGGAGAATGATGCAGCCGATAATGTTTGATACTGAGTATGACAAGACTGACAATGTCTGATATGAAGCATGACCTTGTTGATATTGTCTGATGCGGAGGATGATGCGGCTGATAATGTCTGATATGGAGTATGACGTGGCTGACAATGTCTGATATGGAGTATGATGTGGCTGACAATGTCTGATACGAAGTATGACGTGGCTGATGTCTGGTATGAAGTTTGACATGGCTGACAATGTTATATGGAGTATCACATGACTGACAATGTCTGATATGGAGTATGATACATCTGATAATGTCTGATACGGAGTTTGATGCAGATTATAATGTCTGATACAGAGTAAAATGGTGCTGAAAATGTCTGATACGGAGTATGACTCGGTTGATAATATCTGATAAAAGTATGATACAGCTGATAATGTCTGATACAGAGTATGATACAGCTGATAATGTCTGATACAGTGTATGATGCAGCTGATACTGTCTGATATGGAATATGACGCCGCTTATTATGTCTGATACGGGGTATGATGGCGCATATAATGTCTGATACTGAGTATGACGTGACTGATAATGTCTGATACGAAGTATGATGCGGCTGATAATGTCTCACATGGATGTGATGCGGCTGAAAATGTCTGATATGAAGTTTGATGGTTCTGATAATCTCTGATATTGAATGTGATACAGCTGATAATGTCTGATATGGAATATGATGTGGCTGATAAAGTCTGATACAGAGTTTGATGGTGCTGATAATCTCTGATATGGAATATTATGCAGCTGATAATGACTGATACGGAGTATGATGCGGCTGATACTGTCTGATACAGAGTATGATGCAGTTGATAATGTTTGATACAGGGTATGATGGTGCATATAATGTCTGATACTGAGTTACTGAGTATGACACAATTGATAATGTCTGATACGAAGTATGATGCAGCTGATAACGTCTGACACGGATATGATTTGGTTGATAATGTCTGATAAGGTCTGATATGGAGTATGATTGTGCTGATACTGTCTGATACAGTGTATGATGCGGATGATAATGTTTGATACAGGGTATGATGGTGCATATAATGTCTGATACTGAGTTACTGAGTGTGATACAATTGATAATGTCTGATACGAAGTATGATGCAGCTGATAACGTCTGACACAGATATGATTCAGTTGATAATGTCTGATACGAAATATGAGGCTGCTGATAATGTCTGACACAGAGTATGATGCGGCTTATAATGTCTGATATGGAGTTTGAAGCAGCTGATAATGTCTGATATTCAGAATGGTGTGGCTGGTAATGTCTGATACGGAATAGGATAGGGCTTACAATCTCTAATTTGATGTATTATGTGGCTTAAAATATCTGACATAGAGTATGACGCAGCTAATGCAGCCATGAGGAGGGGCACAAACAAGTGTCTGTCCTCACGCCGGTCCCAAGCCCGGATAAATGCAGAGTAGAAAGTAGGAGAAAAAAGAGTAGAAGAGGTGACTGTTGAGGACCAGCAAGTAGCAAAGATTAGTAAGGGCGAAGTAAGGAGGGCATTGATGAGGATGAAGAGTGGAAAGACAGTTGGTCCTGATGACATACCAGTGGAGGTATGGAAATGTCTAGGAGAGGTAGCAGTAGACTTTCTGACAAGAACATTCAACAAGGTCTTAGAGAGTGAGCAGATGCCGGAGGAATGGAGAAGAAGTGTGATGGTTCCTATTTTTAAGAACAAGAGAGACGTGCAGAGCTGTGGCAGCTACAGAGGGATGAAGGTAATGAGCCATACGATGAAGTTATGGGAAAGAATAGTGGAAGCTGGACTAAGTTCAGAGGTCATGATTTGTGAACAACAGTTTGGTTTCATGCCAAGAAAGAGCACCACGGATGCAGTGTTGACTTTGAGGATGTTATTAGAGAAGTACAGAGAAGGTCAGAAGGAGCTGCATTGTGCGTTTGTGGATCTGGAGAAAGCATATGACAGGGTGTGGAGAGAGGAACTGTTGTATTGCTTGAGGAAGTCTGGAGTGGCAGAGAAGTATGTTAGAGTGGTGCAGTACATGTATGAGAGATGTAAGACAGTGTTGAGGTGTGCTGTCGGTGTGACAGAAGAGTTCAAAATGGAGGTGGGACTGCATCAAGGGTCAGCTCTGAGCCCCTTCTTGTTTGCTATGGTGATGGACAGGCTGACAGACGAGGTTAGACAAGAATCTCCATGGACTATGATGTTTGCAGATGACATTGTGATCTGTAGTGAGAGCAGCGAACAAGTGGAGGAAAATCTAGAGAGGTGGAGGTATGCCTTGGAAAAGAGAGGAATGAAGGTTAGCCGCAGAAAAAGAATACATGTGTGTGAACGACAAGGACCCAAGAGGAACAGTGAGGTTACAGGGAGCAGAGATATAGAAGGTGGAGGATTTTAAGTACTTAGGGTCAACAGTCCAGAGCAATGGAGAGTGTGGAAGAGAGATGAAGAAGCACATTCAGGCAGGTTGGAATGGTTGGAGAAAAGTGTCCAGTGTGATGTGTGATAGGAAGGTATCGGCAAGAATGAAAGGAAAAGTGTACAAAACGGTGTTGAGGCCAGCAATCAGTATCAGACATTATCAGCCAGGTAATACTCTGTATCAGACATTACCAGCCGCGTCATACTCCGTCCAAAACATGATAAGCCACATCAAATTCCGTATCAGACATTATCGGCAGCATCATACTCCGTATTATACATTATCAGCTGCGTCATACTCTTCATCATCTTCTTCTTTTCCTTTTGGCTTTTCCCTTCAGGGGTTGCAACAGCGAATCATCTACCTCCATCTCACCCTATCCTCTGCATCTTCTACTCTTACTCCAACTACTCCATCCTCGTTACTCCCAAAGAGAACCTCAACATTTTCATCTCTGCCTCCTCCAGCTCTGCCTCCTATCCTTTCCTCAGTGCCACTGTTTCTAAACCATACAACATCGCTGGCTTCAACACCGTCTTATACACTTTTACTTTCATTCTTGCCAATACTCTCCTATCACACATCACACTGGACACTTTTCTCCAACCATTCCAACCTGCTTGCACACGCTTCTTCACCTCTTTTCCACACTCTCCATTGATCTGGATTGTTGAGCCTAAGTACTTAAAATCCTTCACCTTCCTTATCTCTGCTCCCTGTAACCTCACTGTTCTTCTTGGGTCCTTGTCGTTCACACACATGTATTCTGTTTTACTGTCGCTAACCTCCATTCCCCTCCTTTCCAGGGCATACCTCCACCTCTCTAGATTTATCTGCACTTGTTCTCTTCTCTCACTACAGATCACAATGTCATTCCACTCTGTTCTTAATCACTCTACCTTGCTGCACGTCCTTCCCATCTCTATTTCTTTGCTGTGCCAGCCTGAGTAAATCATTTTCTCCCTCCTTACTGTCTCCATACAGCCTAGTATACAAGTCATCATATGCCCTCTGTTTGGCCTTTGACACTGCTACCTTCGCCTTACGCTATGTCTCCCTATACTCCTGTTTACTCTCTTTGGTCCTCTCAATGTCCTACTTCTTCTTAGCTAATCTCTTCCTTTGTACACACTCCTGCACTTCTTCATTCCACCACCAAGTCTCCTTATCTACTATCCTTCCAGATGACACACCAATAACTCTCCTACTTGTCTCCCTGATCACATTAGCTGTATTTGTCCAGTCATCTGGAAGCACTTCTTGACCACCCAAAGCCTGATTCAACTCCTCCTTGAAGACAACACGACACTCTTCCTTTTTCAGCTTCCACCACTTTGTCTTCTGCTCTGCCTTTGCCTTCTTCACCTTTTTCACCACCAGCATCATCCTGCACACCACCATCCTATGCTGTTTGGCAACACTCTCACTCACTACTACTTTGAAGTCATTGACTTCCTTCAAATTACATCGCCTACACAAGATGTAGTCTACCTGTGTGCTCTTAACTCTGTTTTTATAAGTTACCCTATGCTCCTGTCTCTTCTGGAAGAAAGTATTCACCACACCCGTTTCTATCATTTTTACAAAATCTATCAACATCTGTCCTTCTGTGTTCCTGTCCTGGATACCAAACCTGCCCATCACTTCCTCGTCCCCTCTGTTGCCTGTCCATTGAAGTCTGCACCATTGACCACTCTTTAACCTCTGGGGATACTCTGCATCACTTCATCTAACTCACTCCAGAATCTCTCCTTCTCTTCTCGCTCACATCCTGCCAGAACATTCCTGACCAACCCCTCCTTCAAGATGACTCCTACTCCATTTCTCTTCCCATACACACCATGAAAAAAAACAGCTTAAACCCTGTTCCTAAGCTTCTAGTCTTGCTTCCTTTTCACCTGGTCTCCTGAACACACAGTATGTCCACCTTCCTCCTCTGCATCATGTCAGCCAGCTCTCTACCTTTTCCTGTCATAGTTCCAACATTCAAAGTCCCTACTCTCAGTCGTACACTTTTGCCTTTCCTCTTCTGTCACTGCTTATGTACACACCTCCCGCCTCTCCTTCTTCGACCTCTCCTTCTTCGACCTCTCTTTCTTTGACCAACAGTAGTCCAATTTCCACCAGCACCCTGTTTGTTGACAGCACTGATGGCGGTCGTTGTTACCCCGAGCCTCGATCGATCCGGTATGAAATTAGTATTGGCAGTTAGCATAGTGTATTTTGGCAAAAGTTTTATGCCGGATGGCCTTCCTGTCGCAGTTGATAATGTCTGATATGAAGTATGACACAGCTGATAATGTCTGATACGGAGCATGATGCTGCTCATAATGTCTGAAACAAATTATGACACGGCTGATATTGTCTGATGCAGAGTATGATGCAGCTGATAATGTTTAATATGGAGTATGATGCAGCTGATAATGTCTGATATGGAGTACTGATATGGAGTATGACGTGGTTGACAATGTCTGATATGGAGTATGATACGGCTGAAATGATCTGATACGAAGTATGACATAGCTGATAATGTCTGGTATGAAGTATGATGCAACTGATAATGTCTGATATGAAGTATAACATGGCTGACAATGTCTGATATTGAGTATGACGCGGCTGACGATGTCTGATACGAAGAATGACGTGGCTGACAATATCTGATACGGAGAATGATGCTGCTGATCATGTCTGATACGGAATATGATGTGATTGATAATGTCTGATACGGAGTATGATACAGTTGAAAATGTCTGATACGGTGATTGGTGTGACTGCTAATGTCTGATACAGAGTATGGTAAGGTAGGTAAAGTCTGTTGGGTTTTTACACCGCCGGTGCTTATCCCCAGTTTCCATAGCGTGAAGCGACCAGGAGTTCAACTCCCCCTGTGTGGGACGCTAGTCCATCGCAGGTTACTCTCCCAGTATATTTTTACTGGTACCCATTTATACTGCTGGGTGAACAGAGGCACACTTGTGGTTGAGACCTTGCCCAGGAGTCTTGGCACAGTGAGGGTCTCAGTGGGATTCAAACTCACAACCTCTTGATAATGATCGTGGCACCCTAACCACTATGCCACTGGCCCCACGATACGGAGTATGACACAGCTGATAATGTCTGATATGGAGTATGATACAGCTGATTATGTCTGATACAGAAAATGATGCAACTGATCATGTCTGATACGGTGTATGATGGTGCTGAAAATATCTGATACGGAGATTGATGGTGCTGATAATATCTGATACGAAGTATAAACCAGCTGATAATGTCTGATACGGTGTAAGATGCAGCTGATAATGTCTGACATGGAGTGTGACGCTGTTGATAATATCTGACACAGAGTAAAATGGTGCTGATAATATCTGATACAGAGTTTGACGCGGCTGATAATGTCTGATACGGTGTATGATGCTGCTGATAATGACTGATACTGAGTATGACACGACTGACAATGTCTGATTTGGAGTATGGCACAGTTGATAATGTCTGGCCCAGAATATGATTGAGAATGTCTAATACGAAGTATGATGCGGCTGATAATGTCTGATACGGAGCATGATGATAATGTCTAATATGAATTATGACCCGGCTGATATTGTTTTATGCAGCTGATAATGTCTGATATGGAGAATGATACGGCTGACATGGGCTGATACGAAGTATGACATGACTGATAATGTCTGATATGAAGTATGACATGGCTGACAATGTGTGATATTGAGTATGATTCAGCTGACAATGTCTGATACGAAGAATGAAACAACTGATAATTTCTGATATGGAAAATGATGTGGTTGAGAATGTCTTATACGGAGTATGATGCAGCTGATCATGTCTGGCACAGAGTATGATGTGGCTGCGAATGTCTGATTCAGAGTATGATGCTGCTGATAATGTCTGATATGAAGTATGATGCGGCTGATAATATCTGGCACAGAGTATGATGCAGCTGACAATGTCTGATACAGAGGTTGATGTGGCTGATAATGTCTGATAGGGAGATTGATGTGGCTGATAATGCTTGATACTGAGTATGACCCGGCTGGTAATGTCTGAGACAAATTTTGATACTGATATGGAGTATGATGCTGATGATAACGTCTGATGTGCAGTATGATGCTGCTGATAATGTCTGATACAGAGTATGACACTGCTGATAATGTCTGAAATGGCGTATGACGCGGCTGATAATGTCTGATATGGAGTAGGCTACTGCTGATAATGTCTGATATGGGGTACGATGGTTCATACAATGTCTGGTACAGAGTAGGACGTAGCTTATAATGTCTGATTTAAAGTATTGTCTTCTTCTTCTTCTTCTTCTTCTTTTACTTTCGGCTGCTCCCTTCAGGGGTCGCCACAGCAAATCATCCGCCTCCACCTCACCCTGTCCTCCGCATCTTCTTTTCTGACTCCAACGACCTTCATGTCTTCCTTCACCACATCCATAAATCTCTTCTTCGGTCTTCCTCGAGGCCTTCTGCCTGGTAGTTCCAACCTCAGCATCCTACTGCCAATATACTCACTATCCCTCCTCTGTACATGTCCAAACCATCTCAATCTAGCCTCTGTGACTTTGTCTCCAAAACATCTTACGTGGGCTGTCCCTCTGATATACTCATTTCTGATCCTATCCATCCTCGTTACTCCCAGGGAGAACCTCAACATTTTCATCTCCGCTACCTCCAGCTCTGCCTCCTGCCTTTTCCTCAGCGCCACTGTTTCTAATCCATACAACATCGCTGGCCTCACCACCATCTTGTACACTTTTCCCTTCATTCTTGCTGACACTCTCCTATCGCACATCACACCGGATACTTTTCTCCAACCATTCCAGCCTGCCTGCACACGCTTCTTCACCTCTTTTCCACTCTCTCCATTGCTCTGGATTGTTGAGCCTAAGTACTTAAAATCCTCCACCTTCGTTATCTCTGCTCCCTGTAACATCACCGTTCCTCCTGGGTCCTTCTCATTCACACACATGTATTCTGATTTTCTGAGGCTAACCTTCATTCCTCTCCTTTCCAGGGCATACCTCCACCTCTCTAGATTTTCCTGCACTTGTTCTCTGCTCTCACTACAGATCACGATGTCATCTGCAAACATCATAGTCCATGGAGATTCTTGTCTCACCTCGTCTGTCAGCCTGTCCATCACCATAGCAAACAAGAAGGGGCTCAGAGCTGACCCTTGATGCAGTCCCACCTCCACCTTGAATTCGTCGGTCACACCGACAGCACACATCACCACTGTCTTACATCTCTCATACATGTCCTGCACCACTCTAACATACTTCTCTGCCACGCCAGACTTCCTCATGCAATACCACAGTTCTTCTCTTGGCACCCTGTCATATGCTTTTTCCAGATCCACAAAGGCACAATGTAGCTCCCTCTGACCTTCTCTGTACTTCTCTATTAACATCCTCAAGGCAAACATTGCATCTGTGGTGCTCTTTCTTGGCATGAATCCAAAACTGTTGTTCACAAATGCTGACCTCTGCCCTTAGTCTAGCTTCCACTATTCTTTCCCATAACTTCATTGTATGGCTCATTACCTTCATCCCTCTGTAGTTGCTGCGACTCTGCACGTCTCCCTTGTTCTTAAAAATGGGCACCAGCACACTTCTCCTCCACTCCTCCGGCATCTGCTCACTCTCTAGTACCTTGTTGAATGTTCTTGTCAGAAAATCTACTGCTACCTCTCCTAGACACTTCCATACCTCCACAGGTATATCATCAGGACCAACTGCCTTTCCATTCTTCATCCTCTTCAATGCCCTTCTCACTTCACCCTTACTGATCTTTGCTACATCCTGCTCCTCAATGGTTACCTCTTCTACTCTTTTTTCTCTCTCATTTTCCTCATTCATCAGCTCTTCAAAAATACTCTTTCCATCTTCCCAGCACACTTCTGTCATCAGTCAATACATTTCCCTCTCTGTCCTTTATCAATCTAACTTGCTGCACGTCCTTCCCATCTCTATTTCTCTGCTGTGCCAACCTGTATAGATCATTTTCTCCCTCTTTACTATCCAACCTATCATAGAAGTCATCATACGCCCTCTGTTTGGCCTTAGCCACTGCTACTTTCACCTTACGCTGTGTCTCCCTGTACTCCTGTTTACTCTCTTCGGTCCTCTCAATGTCCCACTTCTTCTTGGCTAACCTTTTCCTTTGTACACACTCCTGCACTTCCTCATTCCACCACCAAGTCTCCTTATCTACTTTCCTTCCAGAGGACACACCAAGTCCCTGATCACATTTGCTGTGGTTGTCCAGTCATTTGGAAGCACTTCCTGGCCACCCAAAGCCTGTTTCAACTCCTCCTTGAAGACAACACGACACTCTTCCTTTTTCAGCTTCCACCACTTTGTCTTCTGCTCTGCCTTTGCCTTTTTCACCTTTCTCACCATCAGAGTCATCCTGCACACCACCATCCTATGCTGTTTGGCAACACTCTCACCCACGATGACTTTGCAGTCACTGACTTCCTTCAAATTACATCGCCTACACAAGATGTAGTCTACCTGTGTGCGCCTACCTCCGCTTTCATAAGTCACCCTATGCTCCTGTTTCTTCTCAAAGAAAGTATTCACCACAGCCATTTCCATCCTTTTTGCAAAATCTATCAACATCTGTCCTTCTGTGTTCCTGTCCTGGATACCAAACCCATCACTTCCTCGTCCGCTCTGTTGCCTGCCCCAACATGTCCATTGAAGTCTGCACCTATGACCACTCTTTCACCTCTGGGGGTATTCTGCATCACTTCATCTAAGTCACTCCAGAATCTCTCCTTCTCTTCTAGCTCACATCCTGCCTGTGGGGCATAAGCACTAACAACATTGAGCATTACACCTTCAATTTCTAACTTGAGACTCATCACTCTGTCTGACACTCTTTTCACTTTTAGAACATTCCTGACAAACTCCTCCTTCAAGATGACTCCGACTCCATTTCTCTTCCCATCCACACCGTGATAAAATAGCTTAAACCCTGCTCCTAAGCTTTTAGCTTTGCTACCTTTCCACCTGGTCTCCTGAACACACAGTATGTCCACCTTCCTCCTCTGCATCATGTCAACCAGCTCTCTACCTTTTCTATGCATAGTTCCAACATTCAAAGTCCCTACTCTCAGTCCTAGACTCATGCCTTTCCTCTTCTCTCTCTGCCGATGGACACGCCTCCCACCTCTCCTTCTTCGACGTCTTCGACCAACAGTAGTCCAATTTCCATCAGCACCCTGTTGATTGACAGCACTGATGGCGGTCGTTGTTAACCCGGGCCTCGACCGATCCGGTATGGAGGTAATACTTCATCAATAATTGGCATTGGTTTTATGTCGGATGCCCTTCCTGACACAACCCTCTGCATTTCTCCGGGCTTGGGACCGGCATGAGGGGGAGAGACACTGGTTAGTGCCCCCCCACCTCATGGCTGCATTGTCTGATTTAAAGTATTGTGCAGTTGATAATGTCTGATTCGGAGTATGACTCAGCTGATAATACCTATTACGTAGTATGATGCGGCTGATAGTGTGTAACTTCACCCATACTCATCTTTGCTATTTCCTGGTCCTCAGCGGTCATCCCTTCTACTCTTTTTTCTCTCTTATTTTCCTCATTCATCAGCTTTTCAAAGTACTCTTTCCATCTTCCTAGCACACTTCTGTAATCAGTCAATACATTTCCTTATCTGTCCTGAATCAATTTAACTTGCTGCACGTCCTTCCCATCTCTAGTTCTCTGCTATGCCAATCTGTATAAATCATTTTTTCTCTCCTTACTGTCCAGCCAATCATACAAGTCATGATACGCCCTCTGTTTGGCTTTTGACACCGCTACCTTCACCTTACACTGTGTCTCCCTGTACTCCTGTTTACTCTCTTCAGTCCTCTCTATGTCCCATTTCTTCTTAGCTAACCTCTTCTTTTGTACACACTCTTGCATTTCCTCATTCCATCACCAAGTCTCCTTATTTACTGTCCTTCCAGAGGACACACCAAGAACTCTCCAACCTGTCTCCCTGATCACATTAGCTGTAGTTGTCCAGTTATCTGGAAGCACTTCTTGACCACCCAAAACCTGTTTCAACTCCCCCTTGGAGACAACACGACCCTCTTCCTTTTTCAGCTTCCACTACTTTGTCTTCTGCTCTGCCTTTGCCTTCTTCACCTTTCTTACCATCAGCATCATCCTGCACACCACCATCCTATGCTGTTTGGCAACACTCTCACCTACTTCTACTTTGCAGTCACTGACTTCCTTCAAATTACATTGTCTACACAAGACATAGTCTACCTGTGTGCTCCTACCGCCACTTTTATAAGTCACCCAATTCTGTCTCTTCTGGAAGAAAGAATTCACCACAGCCATTTCCATCCTTTTTGCAAAATCTCTCAACATCTGTCCTTCTGTGTTCCTGTCCTGGATACCAAACCTGCCCATCACTTCTTCGCCGCTTCTGTTGCCTGCACCAACATGTCCATTGAAATCAGCACCAGTGACCACTCTTTCACCTCTGGGGGTATTCTGCATCACTTCATCTAACTCACTCCAGAATCTCTCCTTCTCTTCTAGCTCACATCCTGCCTGTGGGGCATAAGCACTAACAACATTGAACATCACACCTTCAATTTCTAACTTGAGACTCATCACTCTGTCTGACACTCTTTTCACTTCTAGAACATTCCTGACAAACCCCTCCTTCAAGATGACTCCTACCCCATTTCTCTTCCCATCCACACCATGAAAAAAACAGCTTAAACCCTGCTCCTAAGCTTGTCGCCTTGCTAGCTTTCCACCTGGTCTCTTGAACACACAGTATGTCCAGCTTCCTCCTCTGCATCATGTCAGCCAGCTCTTTACCTTTTCCTGTCATAGTTCCAACATTCAAAGTCCCTACTCTCGGTCTTAGACTCATGCTTTTCCTCTTCTCTCTCTTTCTATGGACACGCCTCCCGCCTCTCCTTCTTTGACCAACAGTAGTCCAGTTTCCACCAGCACCCTGTTGGTTAACAGCACTGATGGCGGTTGTTGTTAACCCAGGCCTCGACCGATTCGGTATGAAATTCGTTTTTATGACTCGCATAACATCGTTGGCAAATGTTTTATGTCGGCTGCCCTTCCTGACACAACCCTCTGCATTTATTTGGGCTTGTGACTGGCGTGAGGATGAACACTGGCTTGTGCTTCCCTCACAGCTGCTTAAAATTTGATTCTTCTGATAATGTCTGATAATTAGTATGATGCGGCTGATAATGTCTGATATGGAGTACTATCTCTTTATTATTTTGAAATATTTGTTTTGGTTTTTCAGGTATGAACGATTTCAGTTACCTTCACACCAACTGCTTTGAGCTGTCCATGTACGTGGGCTGTGACAAGTTTCCGCATGAGAGCGAGCTGCCGGATGAGTGGGAGAACAACCGTGAGTCTCTGCTGGTGTTCATGGAACAGGTGAATATATAAGTACTTGCACATGGTCGTGTACGAGTATGATAAAACTTTCGATGAATGTGAGTCCAGTGAGACGGACTGCTGATGGGACAAGTGTTTGGTTTGTGTCCCCAGCTGATTACTATGGTGGAGATACACAGCTTTCTACTCAGTATGGAGTAAATCAGAGTAATGCTCGCAGTGGGAGTGCAGCATGACACACACATCATTTCTTGATATAATACAATCAGGAAAAAGCCACACCACCTTCACTATGGTCAACACCCAGAGGCCACTCCCACTGTCATTGACAGATACACCACCCACAAACTTCCTTGAACACAATTTGAACACTCAGAGGCCAAGGCTCCTTCACTAAGTTTGACAGATGGAGGCCACACCTCCTTCTTTCAGACTTAAACACAAAGATGCCACAATCTTCACACTGGCTAACAGACAAAAGTTTCACACCCCCTTCACTTTGACTGACAAACACAGATGCTACACCTGTTTTATTGGAATTATCAAACAGAGGCCACACCTTCTTTAGTTGGATATTAGGTAAATGACTAATTTTAAATATCTCACTTGCTTAGGAATCTTCTATCACTAAATTCTAGTATGAAGTAATTAGGAATTACATTTCAAAAATAGTTTGTGTGTTTGAAACGATTTTGTTCGAATCTTTTACAACGAATCATTTGTTTGTGATTCATGTCCCACTGATTCCTGAAGCCGTGTTGGACTGAGGTGTGTAGTGTGGGCTGTGAAATGAGTGGTCTTAAAAACGAGGCTCATTTTAACAACCTGACCTCATTAATCACGGTGCCGTCACCTCAGCTTGGTGCTGTTGACTCTGACAGTCAAAGGGAATAAAGGGGTGGCTTCTCTGTGTGTCAGTCTCAGGACTTTGTCAGTCCAACAAAAAAAGGTGAAGCATGTGTTTGGTAATCCCACTACTTCCTGTATAATTTCAATGATCCAGGTGAAATTAATTTGAAAATATACTCAGTTATATGTGAATCTCTCTCTCTCTCTCTCTCTCTCTCTCTCTCTCTCTCAGGTTCATCGGGGCATTAAGGGGGTGGTGAGGGACTTTCAGGGCAAAGGTATCGCTAATGCCATCGTCAGTATAGAGGGCATCAACCATGACATCCGCACAGGTACATTCACCTCCATATATGTAGCAATATTTTAATACTGTATTTTAATCTCCTGATTACATTTGAAAATAAATATTGATTTATTTTTATTTAGCTTTACTTTTTTCATTATATAAATACATCTATACAAACTAACAAACAAGCAAACAGAAAACACCTGCAGGACTCCTCGGGAAATACAAATCAGAATCAACCATCTGGAAATCTTTTACATTTAAAAGTAATAAAATTTTAATTATTATTGTACAAACTAAATGAAGGTTTTTTAAAAACTATTTTATATTCATAAGTCTGTATAAAAAGCTTTTAAAATGTAACATAAATAATGTAAAATCAGTGGTGGGCCCTCAGGGGCAGGAAGGCTTTCTCTGCTGGCCTAAGCTCTATCAGAAGCTCTGACCTACATTTACAGCTTAAATTCTGGTATTTGTTCCAGTAAGTTGTGTTAATTTCTTCTCTTCATGTCATGGCGTCTCTGGGCCGCACGGCTTCCAGTATGTGGATGTGAGATTTTTTTTGTCCAATCAGGTTTCACCTTCTATATGCTACATGCCACGTCAGTCTAATTTGCTCAGGACCTTCAGAATCAGTAACACTGGCCGATGTCACTTAAACTATAGTAGTGATGGGGCTGTTTTTTTTAACCAATCAGATTTCAGAATCTCCTCACAAGGCCAGATAGCGGGCCGGCATATTTTCCGGCCTCTGATTGGCTGCTTAGAGCAAACCGAGCTGAATAGTCTGTAGTGATCTGCACATGATCTAGTTAAGTTAGAATGTTTTACACCCACAATGGCTGACAGAGGAGGAGAAATTGCCTTGGTTTTGGATTTAATTCTTAAAAATTTATTTTCAAGGTGACTTTTCCAGAAAAGCTGAAGATCATAGATTGAGGTAGTACGATTTATGGTTGTTACATTTGACCGAACACTGGAGAAAGTGATGTCATGCTCAGAGTAAATAGCAGAAATGTGTGAAATACCCCCCCGCAGTGCTACACCCTGATATATTGTGTTTTTCTATTTTGTTGATGGTTTGTATAACTGTGACGTGATTGTGGTGGTATTAAAATGTGGATTCAGTACCTGAAGGCCCAGGTACTAAATGCACAGCCCGCCACTCATAATTAACAAAGAGGTGAGAGGGTGGGACTGTGGTAGTGATTAGTTATTGGTTGTGGGCGGGAACATGGTGATCAATAATTGCTTCTAAGTGCGATCATGGTAATCAGTGATTGATTGTGAGAATAATTATGGTGATAAGTGATTAGTTGTGGGTGGAATCATGCTAATCATTGATTAGTTGTTCGTGGAGCCATTGTGATCAGTGATTTGAGGGCAGGGTGATTATAGGGATTAGTGCTTGGTTGTGGGTGGAGTCATGGTGATCAGTGATTAGTTGCTGGTGTGACTGTGGTGATCAGTGAGCGGAATCATGCTAATCATTGATTGGTTGTTGGTGGAGCCATTGTGATCAGTGATTTATTAGCAGGGTGATTATAGGGATTAGTGCTTGGTTTTGGGTGGAGTCATGGTGATCACTGATTGGTTGTTAGTGTGACTGTGGTGATCAGTGGTTGGTTGTAGGTGGTACAATTGTGATCAGTGATCGGATGTGAGTGTGATCATGGTTATCAAGGATTGTGAGGATGATTACGCTGATTAATGATTGGTTGTAGGCATGATTAAGGTGATCTGTGATTAGCCACAAAAACAAGTTAAGATTGACAAACTGATGGAGACTTCCTGTGTTAAATGCAGCCGTGAGGGGGGCACAAACCAGTGTCTCTCAATCACGCCGGTCCCAAGCCCGGATAAATACAGAGGGTTGCGTCACAAAAAGCATCTGGCATAAAACAAATGCCAAATAATATATGCGAATCACAAGAAAAAATGTCATACCGGATCAGTCAAGGCCCGGGTTAACAACGACCACCATCAGTGCTGTTAACCAACAGGGTGCTGGTGGAAATTGGACTACTGTTGGTCGAAGACATCAAAGAAGGAGAGACGGGAGGCGTGTCCGTAAACACAGAGAGAAGAGGAAAGGCATGAGTCTAGGACTGAAAGTAGGGACTTGTTGGAACTATGGCAGGAAAAGGTAGAGAGCTGGCTGACATGATGCAGAGGAGGAAGGTGGACATACTGTGTGTTCAGGAGACCAGGTGGAAAGGCAGCAAGGCTAGAGGCTTAGGAGCAGGGTTTAAGATGTTCATGATGGGAAGAAAAATGGAATCGGAGTCATCTTGAAGGAGGAGTTTGTCAGGAATGTTCTAGAAGTGAAAACAGTGTCAGACAGAGTGATGAGTCTCAAGTTAGAAATTGAAGGCGTGATGTTCAGTGTTGTTCGTGCTTATGCACCACAGGCAGGATGTGAGCGAGAAGAAAAGGAGAGATTCTGGAGTGAGTTAGATGAAGTGATGCAGAGTACCCCCAGAGGTGAAAGAGTGGTAATTTGGGCAGATTCAATGGTCATTGGTGCTGATTTCAATGGACATGTTGGTGCAGGAAACAGGCGATGAGGAAGTGGTGGGTAGGTTTGGTATCCAGGACAGGAACGCAGAAGGACATATGTTGATAGATTTTGCAAAAAGGATGGAAATAGCTGTGGTGAATACTTTCTTCCAGAAGAGAGAGGAGCATAGGGTGACTTATAAAAGTGGAGGCAGGATCACACAGGTAGACTACATCTTGTGCAGGCGATGTAATTTGAAAGAAGTCAGTGACTGCAAAGTAGTAGCGGGTGAGAGTGTTGCCAAACAGCATAGGATATGGTGTGCAGGATGATGGTGAGGAAAGTGAAGAAGGCAAAGGCAGAGCAGAAGACAAAGTGGTGGAAGCTGAAAAAGGAAGAGTGTCGTGTTGTCTTCAAGGAGGAGTTGAAACAGGCTTTGGGTGGTCAGGAAGTGCTTCCAGATAACTGGACAACTACAGCTAATGTGATCAGGGAGACAGGTAGGAGAATACTTGGTGTGTCACCTGGAAGGAGAGTAAATAAGGAGACTTGGTGGTGGAATGAGGAAGTGCAGGAGTGTGCACAAAGGAAGAGGTTAGCTAAGAAGAAGTAGGACATTGAGAGGACCGAAGAGAGTAAACAGGAGTACAGGGAGACACAGCGTTAGGCAAAGGTAGCGGTGGCAAAGGCCAAACAGAGCGCGTATGATGAGTTCTATGCTCAGTTGGAAAGTAATGAGGGAGAAAATGATTTATACAGGTTGGCAAAGCAGAGAAATAGGGATGGGAAGGACGTGCAGCAAGTGAGATTGATAAAGGACAGAGAGGGAAATGTATTGACTGATGACAAGTGTGCTGGGAAGATGGAAAGAGTACTTTGAAGAGCTAATGAATGAGAAAAATGAGAGAGAAAAAAGAGTAGAAGAGGTGACTGTTGAGGACCAGGAAGTAGCAAAGATTAGTAAGGGTGAAGTGAGGAGGGCATTGAAGAGGATGAAGAATGGAAAGGCAGTTGGTCCTGATGACATACCGGTGGAGGTATGGAAGTGTCTAGGGGAGGTAGCAGTAGCAAGTAACAAGGTCTTAGAGCATGAGAGGATGCCAGAGGAATGGAGAAGTGTGCTCGTGCCCATTTTTAAGAACAAGGGAGATGTGCAGAGTTGTGGAAATGACAGAGGGATAAAGTTGATGAGCCATACGATGAAGTAATGGGAAAGAAGAGTGGAAGCTAGACTATGGGCAGAGGTCAGCATTTGTGAACAACAGTTTGGTTTCATGCCAAGAAAGAGCACCACAAATGCAGTGTTTGCCTTGAGGATGTTAATAGAGAAGTACAGAGAAGGTCAGACAGAGCTGTATTGTGCCTTTGTGAATCTGGAGAAAGCATATGACAGGGTGCCGAGAGAGGGACTGTGGTATTGCATGAGGAAGTCTGGAGTGGCAGAGAAGTATGTTAGAGTGGTGCAGGACATGTATGAGAGATGTAAGACAGTGGTGAGGTATGCTGTCGGTGTGACAGAAGAGTTCAAGGTGGAGGTGGGACTGCATCATGGGTCAGCTCTGAGCCCCTTCCTGTTTGCTATGTTGATGGACAGGCTGACAGACGAGTTTAGACAAGATTCCCCATGGACTATGATGTTTGCAGATGACATTGTGATCTGTAGTAAGAGCAATGAATAAGTGCAGGAAAATCTGGAGAGGTGGAGGTATGCCCTGGAAAGGAAGGGAATGAAGGTTAGCCTCAGTAAGAAAGAATACATGTGCATGAATGACAAGGACCCAAGAGGAACGGTGAGGTTACAGGGAGCAGAGATAACGAAGGTGGAGGATTTTAGGTACTTAGGCTCAACAATCCAGAGCAATGGAGAGTGTGGAAAAGAAGTGAAGAAGCGTGTGCAGGCAGGTTGGAATGGTTGGAGAAAAGTGTCCAGTGTGATGTATGATTGGAGGGTATCGGCAAGAATGAAAGGAAAAGTGTACAAGACGGTGTTGAGGCCAACGATGTTGTATGGTTTAGAAACAGTGGCCCTGGGGAAAAGACAGGAGGCAGAGCTGGAGGTAGCAGAGATGAAAATTTTGAGGTTCTCTTTGGGAGTAACGAGGATGGATAGGATTAGGAATGAGTACACCAGAGGGACAGCACATGTAAGATGTTTTGGAGACAAAGTCAGCGAGGCTAGATTGAGATGGTTTGGACATGCACAGAGGAGGGATAGTGAGTATATTGGTAATAGGATGCTGAGGCTGGAACTACCAGGCAGAAGGTCTAGAGGAAGACCAAAGAGAAAGCATGGATGTGGTGAAGAAGGACATGAAGGTCGTTGATGCAAGAGAAGAAGATGCATATGATAGGGTGAGATGGAGGCAGAATATTCGCTGTGGCGACCCCTGAAGGGAAAGGCCGAAAGGAAAAGAAGAAGAAGAAGGAGGAAATTCCTTCCTTCCTGTGTTCCAAAATCCCAAAGGTGTGGCTTTGATGTGCCCTGAAGAGCCATTCTGAGTTTAATACCCTGTTAAAGTCATGAGATTTAGTAGTTGATAACAGGAAACCCTGAAACTGTGTTTTCACCTGAAAATAATTGTGTGTAATTTAAATAAACTTTTGTGGAATGATAATTTCCTGTTCTCAATTACATTATAGCAGCTATAAACATTCTGTTCTCCTCACTTCCTCTCTGGAATGTACCTCATCATGGAGCGCTGGTCAGTAGCAAGAGGTCCTGGATGTGGTCCAGGCTCGGCAGGGGTGTTTCTGTTTGCATGTTCTGTCTGTGCTTGCGTGGGTTTCCTTTGGGTTTCCCGCCCACAGTCCAAAGACATACATGTTAGGCTAATGTACATGTGTGTGAATTCTGGTGTGTGTTTGATGGACTCGCGACTTTTGATGTATCTTCACCCAGAGCTGGCTGCAATTGGATCCAGCATCCCTGCGGCTCCATAAACAAATTATCATGATCCCGTGTGTCTCATCTTTTAACCTAAGATACCCAAACAATTCAATAACAGACTACAGGAGACAGCAAAGGGTGTCAAGGTCTGATTATATGAAGGATATCCACTAACGATCCTGCAGGACCTGTGAATAAAGAAAATCAGGAGATCAGCTCATCTGCCTAAACACAGATGATGATGCTCATAGTTCGTTTCAGTCACTGAGGAAGTAAAAGGGAACGAAATGTTCCATCATAGCCAGAATCTTAGTAGCTCTCCTGCCAATCAAATGTCAATCAAAAATAAACCGTACGTTGTGAGGTCGCCATTATCATCTTAATGAGAAGATCTTTTTTATAGTGAGCAATTTTATTTTTTTATTTTTTTGTCGGCAAGAGCAGAAATTGTTAAAATAGTCCAGCATAACCCCGGTTTAATGAGAGTGTTGTGCTTCAGATAGATGCACCATAAAGAGAAGTAGTTTATCTCTGCCAGGTTTTTTTTTTTTTGCTGTATCTTAGAAACAGAGTGCAGGATCACTTACGCTGCAGCACCAGAGCCGCCAGGCTTTCCTGAAGCTGTGTGTCAGCCTGAAAACCTAAAGCTTGAGTCATCGCTCCTAATTATGGCTTGGACACACACACACACACACACACACACACACACACACACACACACACACACACACACACATCCAATATGAAGAAGTAGCAAAAACAGTTGCAATGACTGCGTACATTTTCTCACTGAGAAAGGCTGGCCAACACCTTAGCACCTTGCTAAAAGAGCAGATATGAGTGTTAAATAACAAGGTTAATATATGTTTAAATATTCTCTCTGGACTCTTTGAGTTGGACACAAGGTTTTAAATTATTACTCGGGGGGGGGGGGGGGTCCTTTGGATAAGCTTGCTTTCCAAACCCTCCACCTATGTACTTGCCATTATAACCTCTGACCCCAGTCTACCTATCAGCACACTGAGCTTTCAGGTGACCAATTAGAGCAGGGTAAGCACAGAGAGCAAAAAGACCGTAAATATGAGGTGGAAGCCAAACAGGTCATATAGCATTCATTCACTCATTCATTGTCTGAAACACTTAATCCTAATTAAATTCATGGGAAGGCTGGAACCCAACTCGGCCAACTCTGGGTGGGGACTAGGCAAGCATAATCACTCAAAATCAGGTTTTCATGTGGGGCTGGATAATTTATTGAAGATCTGTGGAGTTATTTTGGATTGGTAATTTACTTTGGTGGTACACTGTGTTTACAAATACAGTTGGCTCTACGAAATTAATCTGTTCCAGAGCCTTTTTCATAGCCTGGAGTTTTCGTAAGTAGTGGCGCATTTTACATTTAAAATGCGTGATTCGTTCCAAGGCTCCCAAGACTACCCCATAAACCCTTTAAAAATGATAAAAGTACACCAATTTTGTATGAAATATGTGTTAAAAGCAAAAGAAAATTATTTATTAAACCATTTAAACATTTTATTAACATATGAAACCATTATTAAACATTTTTATTAACACACACACACTGTCTCTCTCTCTCTCTCTCTCTCTCTCTCTCTCTCTCTCTCTCTCCCTCACACCCACAACACACACACACACACACACACACACACACACACACACACACACACACAAACAACACACATTTGTAGCTTGCTCTGCCGAATGCGGGCTCCGCCCACACGCAGCGCGCAGCCGACGCCGGAGCATTTGAGTCGGGGTATTCAAAGCACACTTGACGGATTGGAGTTTTGTTTCTTCCGGATCAGTCAGAGAGGCAGTGCTCAACATGCTGCTATCACCACCATGCTGGACCTACCACCCCATAGGAGGAGTTTTAAGGGTCGGGTGCAGTGTGAGTTGGGTGGCAGCCGAAGGCATGGGTTCTGTCGGACCGATCCTCGGCTACTTACTCTGACCCTCGTGACATGGAATGTCACCTCTCTGGCGGAGAATGAGCCTGATTTGGTGATTGAGGTGAAGAGATACCGACTAGATATAGTCGGGCTCACCTCAACTCATAGCTTGGACTCTGGAACCATCCATCTCGAGAGAGGCTGGACCTTATTCTATTCTGGAGTTGCTCATGGGGAGAGGTAGCGAGCTGGTGTGGGTATTCTTGTTGCCCCCCGTCTCGGTGCCCAACTATTGGGGTTCTCCCCGGTTGATGAAAGGCTAGCTTCCCTCCGTCTTCGGGCAGGGGGACGGGTCCTGACTGTTATTTGTGCTTATGCACCAAATGACGGTTCAGAGTACCCACCCTTTTTGGAGTCTTTGGGGGGAGGGGGTGTTGGAGAACGCTCCCTTGGGAGACTCATTCGTTGTCTTGGGAGACTTCAACGTCTCTCAACGGCCTCTCCAGTCTGAACCCGAATGGTGTTTCGTTGTTGGACTTCTGTGCTCATTACAGTTTGTCTATCATTAACACCATATTCGAACATCAGTGTGCCCATAAGTGCACTTGGCATCAGGACACCCTAGGTCGCAATTCGATGATTGACTTTGTAGTCGTGTCATCGGACTTGCGACCATATGTTCTGGACACTTGGGTGAAGAGAGGAGTTGAGCTGTCTACCGATCACTACCTGGTGGTGAGTTGACTTCCATGGTGGGGGCGGTTGCCTTTCAGACCTGGCAGGTACAAGTGTGTAATCAGGGTCTGCTGGGAACGTTTGGTGGAGTCCCCTGTCCGAGAGGCCTTTAACTCCCACCACTGGCAGAGCTACAACCATGTCCCAGAGGAGGCGGGGGATGTGGAATCTGAATGGGCCATGTGTTTGTGCCTCCATTGCTGACCATAGCTGTGGCCGTAAGGTTGTCGGTGCTTGTCGTGGCAGTAATCCCCGAACCCAGTGGTGGACACCTGCGGTGAAGGGGGCCGTCCTGCTGAAGAAGGAGGCCTATTGGGTTTTATTAGCCTGCGGGACTCCCGAGGCAGCAAACAGGTACCGGAAGGTCAAACGTGCTGCAGCTGAGGCTCGGAGTAGATCCGCTGCTCCTCCGCATTGAGAGGGGCCAGTTGAGGTGGCTCGGGCATCTGGTCAGAATGCCTCCCGGACGCCTCCCTGGTGTGGTGTTTCGGGCATGTCCAACCGGGAAGAGACCCCGGGGTCGACCTAGAACATGCTGGAAGGACTATGTCTCTTGGCTTGTCTGGGACCGCCTCAGTGTCCCCCTGGGAGAGTTGGAGGAAGTGGCTGGGGAGAGGGATATCTGGCCCTCTTTGCTTAGGTTTCTGCCCCCGCGACCCGACTCTGGACTTAGCGGAAGAAGATGATAATGATGATGATGATGGATTCTTCGTATCCAGTGGTTTTCGTAAGTAGAGGGCCAACTGTAAGAAGAAAATAAATGAAGAACTGAAAATGGGGGGGAAATTCTCTGAAAAGAATATGACGCAATCGTTTCTTCCGAATCAGTCAGAGAGGCAGCGCTCAGCACGATGCTATCACCATCACGCTTCATAATTTCCACATTTAAAAAAATAAAAAAAACATTCCAGGTTCTTTCAATTCCTGCCTGGATTTCTGATGTGCCTTGTTTCTGCATTTTCTGGAAATTAATCCTGGGTTTTTCTTCCATGGACTAATAAATCTAACATATTTATAAAAAGAAAGTGGTGTGTCTCATGAGTATTACTTTAGGGTATAAAAACTGTGAACTATCACTTTATTTAGCACAAACACACACCCATTATTTCATATTTCTTTCTATAGCTCCCTGTAGTTGTTTCTGCTCAAATCTACTCAATTAGAGCAGGTTTAGTGCAGGTCTTGAACATCATAAAATTTTTAGCACTCGGCACCTTATAATGAAAAGCTCTCCCTCTTACCTGTGTGTATATCAAGCACCTCCATCACATCATTCACCATCCTGAGTGTGTGTGTGTGTGTGTGTGTGTGTGTGTATGTATATATATATATATATATATATATATATATATATATATATATATATATATATATATATATATATATATATATATATATATATATATATATATATATATATGTGTGTGTGTGTGTGTGTGTGTGTGTGTGTGTGTGTGTGTGTGTGTGTGTGTGTGTGGGTCTGTATGTGTATATGAATTTCATTCAGCAATGATGGTAGTAACATGCTGGATCACTGATTCCAAGGTTGGGGGTTTATGCTCCACTTGCAATGGCTTGCCACTGTCCCCCTAGTGCCACTAACTGAGTTATCAAAGGCCGACCAAGTCCCTCACTGTCTTTGGTGTGAGGTTCATGTAAAAGAACCATTGGTAACTTTCCTAAAGAGGATCTGCAGAGTCGTCAGCTTGTTCCTGCCCTGCTATAGCCTGATGAGCATTCCAGAGTGCACTCTGCCCTCATTCAGAGTCAGTTGAGATGGGCTCCAACCTCCCCGCAACTCTAATTAGGAATAGCAGTTCAGAAGATGAATGAAGAAAATTTCATTCATCGAGTTGGATCTGGAGTTAGCATTATTGACTCACATGCAGTGTCCTGAGATTGACTTCAAACTGCCGGAGATCTGACTCCTGGTTTGTTAGTCGCTGCACAATTAGGTAGAACGGGACCCGGGGCCTCATTCATCAACATTCATTCATTCATTCATTTTCTGAAATGCTTAATCCTACTTAGGGTTACGAGGAGGTTGGCGCCCATCTCAGCCAACTCAGGGCGAGGACAGGGTACACCTTGGATGGCTTGCCAGGCCATCTCGAAGGAGAAACACACTGATGGCTACGCAGCTCTTCTTTATAAAAGTCAGCAATGGTTCTTTTACATGAACCTCCACCATAGACAGTGAGAGACATGACCGACTTTTGATAACCCGGTGCTGCTGGTTTTCACCCAGATGGTTTTCACCCAGGTGGTTCTCGCCCAGGTGGTTTTTGCCCAGGTGTTTTTTGCCCAAATTGTAAGGACATGTTTTTCACCCAACTTTTATTAATACTATATATTTTTTATATGGTGGGAAAAGTATAAGTAACATACACATATATACAAAGTTTATTTAGGATATGAAGCAGGGGGCAGTGGTGGTCTAGTGGTATAGGGCTCTGCCTCCTGCCTTTTCCTCAGCGCCACTGTTTCTAAGCCATACAACATCGCTGGCCTCACCACCATCTTGTACACTTTTCCCTTCATTCTTGCTGATACTCTCCTATCGCACATCACACCGGATACTTTTCTCCAACCATTCCAGCCTGCCTGCACACGCTTCTTCACCTCTTTTCCACACTCTCCATTGCTCTGGATTGTTGAGCCTAAGTACTTAAAATCCTCCACCTTCGTTATCTCTGCTCCCTGTAACATCACCGTTCCTCCTGGGTCATTCTCATTCACACACATGTATTCTGATTTTCTGAGGCTAACCTTCATTCCTCTCCTTTCCAGGGCATACCTCCACCTCTCTAGATTTTCCTGCACTTGTTCTCTGCTCCCACTACAGATCACGATGTCATCTGCAAACATCATAGTCCATGGAGATTCTTGTCTCACCTCGTCTGTCAGCCTGTCCATCACCATAGCAAACAAGAAGGGGCTCAGAGCTGACCCTTGATGCAGTCCCACCTCCACCTTGAATTCGTCGGTCACACCGACAGCACACCTCACCACTGTCTTACATCTCTCATACGTGTCCTGCACCACTCTAACATACTTCTCTGCCACTCCAGACTTCCTCATGCAATACCACAGTTCTTCTCTTGGCACCCTGTCATATGCTTTTATGCTTTTTCCAGATGTTAAAACAGTTTATGCCTCCAAAGTAACACACATGACTCACACTTACCCTGCTAAGCTTATTTCAGGATTCTAGCTGTAATTATCACCTCTCCTTAAGGGAGGTGTCACAAATTTGTAAATAACTATTAACAAGTAAATTTAAATTAAAAAAAAAATAAATAAATAAAAATTAAGTTTGTCAAAAAACATGTCCTCACATTTTGTGTGAAAACCACATGGGCAAAAACCATCTAAATCTTCTTCTTTTCCTTTCGGCTTTTCCCTTCAGGGGTCGCCACAGCGAATCATCTGCCTCCATCTCACCCTATCCTTTGCATCTTCTTCTCTTACACCAACAACCTTCATGTCCTCCTTCACCACATCCATGAATCGTCTCTTTGGTCTTCCTCTAGACCTTTTGCCTGGTAGTTCCAGCCTCAGCATCCTATTACCAATATACTCACAATCCCTCCTCTGTACATGTCCAAACCATCTCAATCTAGCCTCTCTGACTTTGTCTCCAAAACCTCTTACATGTGCTGTCCCTCTGATGTGCTCATTCCTGATCCTATCCATCCTCGTTACTCCCAAAGAGAACCTCAACATTTTCATCTCTGCTACCTCCAGCTCTGCCTCCTGTCTTTTCCCCAGGGCCACTGTTTCTAACCCATACAACATTGTTGGCCTCAACACCGTCTTGTACACTTTTCCTTTCATTCTTTCCGATACTCTCCTATCACACATCACACCGGACACTTTTCTCCAACCATTCCAACCTGCCTGCACACGCTTCTTCACCTCTTTTCCACACTCTCCATTGCTCTGGATTGTTGAGCCTAAGTACTTAAAATCCTCCATCTTTCTTATCTCTGCTCCCTGTAATCTCACCATTCTTCTTGGGTCCTTGTCATTCATGCACATGTATTCTGTCTTACTGAGGCTAATCTTCATTCCCCTCCTTTCCAGGGCATACCTCCACCTCTCTAGATTTTCCTCCACTTGTTCTCTGCTCTCACTACAGATCACAATGTCATCTGCAAACATCATAGTCCATGGGGAATCTTGTCTAATCTCGTCTGTCAGCCTGTCCATCACCATAGCAAACAAGAAGGGGCTGAGAGCTGACCCTTGATGCAGTCCCACCTCCACCTTGAACTCTTCTGTCACACCGACAGCACACCTCACCACTGTCTTACATCTCTCATACATGTCCTGCACCACTCTAAAATACTTCTCTGCCACTCCAGACTTCCTCATGCAATACCACAGTTCTTCTCTTGGCACCCTGTCATATGCTTTCTCCAGATCCACAAAGGCACAATGCAGCTCCCTCTGACCTTCTCTGTACTTCTCCATTAACATCCTCAAGGCAAACACTGCATCTGTGGTGCTCTTTCTTGGCATGAAACCAAACTGTTGTTCACAAATGCTGACCTCTGCCCTTAGTCTAGCTTCCAGTATTCTTTCCCATAACTTCATCGTATGGCTCATCAACTTTATCCCTCTGTAGTTGCTACAACTCTGCACGTCTCCCTTGTTCTTAAAACCATCTAAATGAGCGGTGTCAAACTTATGCCATATAGTGCCATGTGGCTGCAGGTTTTTGTTTCAACTAAACATCAGCACACCTCACTTGACTCATTTAAAAAACTGATCTGAGTCTTCAAGCGGTTGATTGGTCAGTCTCTATACAGAGCACACAGATTGGCCAATCAATTGCCTGAAGAATCAAATCAGTTATTTAAGTGAGCAAAGTCATGTGTGCTGATGCTTGGTTGAAATAAAAATCTGCAGCCACATGGCCCTTTATGCCATGAGTTTGACACCCCTGATCTAAATCTTGATGAGCCAGTTAGTCTTCTTCTTCTTCTTCTTCTTCTTCTTTTCCTTTCAGCTGTTCCCTTCAGGGGTAGCCACAGCAAATGATCTGCCTCCATATCACCCTATCCTCTGCATTTTCTACTCTTACTCCAACTACCTTCAAGTCCTCCTTCACCACATCCATAAATCTTCTCTCTTGATGACCCAGTTAGTGCCCTGGGGAAAGAGCAGTGTCAACCGTTTACAGTGGGGGTTCAACCTGAAATATTAGAATCGATAATCAAGCACCTTACCACCGGGCCACCAGTGCCCTATTCATCAATATCTTCTTCAATACTTTTTCGGAATATGTTCTTAATATGTTGAATTCCTGATGGGCTCTGAAACCTCAGATTCGCTTGCAGATTGGAGGTTCCCATTGCATTTGTCAATCAAAAGTACATGCCAGTTGTTCTAATTAGCCTACAGTGTGTAACCCCCCCCAGTTGCAGATTAAAGGACATAGCGGTGTAAATACAAATAACAAGTTCTGTAGTTATGAGATTGAAAGTGCAGGACTCTAAGGGGAGGAAGAATTTCACTTCGTTTAAAGTTGAAGTGCTGTTGCAGGAGGAGAATTACAGGGTGCGATTATCTTCAATACCATGAACAGTGGATATAAGGCCACAGATCAGATAGAAGCTTGGACTGCTAAGTGGTTCAAGTTAAAGCACAGTGAACAAATTAAAACGTGCTTTGATCCAAAATTGAAGGCCAAGAATACAGCTGCCAAGAAAAAAACACCGGCAACTGTGAGCAACTGGAACTGCTGTGAGACATGTGCCTCCTCTGGTGTGTAAAGCAGTTCATCACTGGCTTCATTCCATATAAAACCAGCATATTGAATCCAAACACATCCAGCACATACCCACAATCTCCTCAACAGTTTTGATCGAGTCAGAAATTGAGGCCATAATCAATGTTGTGTACCAAGTCAGGATCAACTGCAAATAGTTTGTAGTTCAGCCAAGAAAGTCTGAACAGTTTTGAGTCCAAATCATGTAAAATTAGGTTCAAGTCCAAATCAAGCCGGAATCTATGAGATTTTATTTAAATCAAGACAGAGTCCAATCGGGTTCTGCTTCAATCCAAGTCAAAGTACAAAGACTTTCTAGTCTAGTTAAGCCTGAGGTGAAGAAGTCCTGATCAAGACTCCCAAAAAGTACAAGTACTTGAAGGGCCGTGAGGGCCTGGTGGTAAGGTGCTGGATTACCGATCCTAAGGTTGGGGGTTCAAGCCCACGGACACCGGTTGTCATTGCTGCCCTCCCCTCCCAATGCACAAACTGGGTTATCAAAGGCCGGTTTGTCTCTCGCTGTGTCTGTGGTGGAGGTTCATGTAAAAGAACCATTGATTACTTTTGTAAAGAATTGCATAGCCATCATGTTCTGCCGTGTTATGGCCTCGCAAGCTGTACAGGGTGTACGCTGTTCTCACCCAGAGTTGGCTGAGATGTGCAGCAGCCTTCCTGCAACTCTAATTAGGATTAAGCAGTTCAGAAAATAAATAAATTAATTAATTTACTTTAGAAAAATGCTGGGCTCAATTGAGACCAATGACAATCACTGGTGAGACCAATAGACAAGTTTGAGAACAAGTCCAAGACCACAGAGAAACATCTCCTGACCAGACTCAAGTACTGCAGTGCTGGTGGAAAGTACAGTACAATAAAAACATGTTGTAAGAGTTCAAAACTTCTCAAAACAAGCCAACAGTCCTGTTCAACTCTCCTTCACGCGTGTGACAAACAGAAAGCATGGGTACAGGTCCACTCCCTCCTGGCCAATGGGAGGCCAGCGGGGCAGATGTTGGGAGACAGCCAATGAGAAAGCAACTCGCACATTGAATTTTGAATGGCTTGTTTGAATTTTTTGAAAGGTGCGTTTGGCGCTTTTCATAAAAAGAGGATGAAAATTGAGGAAAATGTTTTTTGTAACCTGGATTTTTCGTACTCGGAGGTTTTCGTAAGTAGAGGACTGGCTGTATATTTAAAGTTCAGCATATCACTGATCCTAAGAAAAACAGGAGCAGTGCACTGTGCTGTAATATAATATATGTGGCTTTCTGACCTCACACCCCATCCCCCACCCTTCCTTACAGCTGCTGATGGCGATTACTGGCGTTTGTTAAACCCAGGCGAGTACAGTGTCACGGTACGAGCTGAGGGCTTCAGCCTCGCCCGTAAAGTGTGTGAAGTTGGCTATGATATGGGTGCCACAAAGTGTGACTTCAGACTCGCTCGCTCCAACCTATCACGCATCAAAGAGATAATGGAGAAGTTCAACAAGCAGCCAATCAACATGAGACAACCCCGACAAAGGCGTCTGGGGACATAGAGGACATCGTCTGAGAGACTGAAAGGGAAAGCAGTGTTTGTGTGTGTGTGTGTGGTGGGGGGGGGGGTGCTGGACACTCTGGGTCTCTTTAGCCTGTGTGAAGTCTGATGATGTAAAAAAAAAAAAAAAAAATTACATGATCAGATAGAGACCTGGCAGAAGGACGGAGCATTGACATGAGCCGCTTGGTTCTGAAAAAAAAAAAATATATTTTTTTTTGTTATTTTGGATGCAAATATGCTCTAACATGAGGCTTTAGAAAGAGGGGCATGTCCAGGTTATAATGACGTAAGTGTTTTATTCAGAATTAATATAAGTACAGAGTGCATGAACACAGATATTAGAGAATAATAAACACAAGATCTGGCATGAAAATAAATCTCTCAGAATTGCTATCAGTTTAAAGCATGTCTTTCTGCATTTATTCTCATTCGCTGATGTGAAGCAATAACTGAAATGGATTATTATAAATAAAACTGTCCTGAAATGGATTATTTTCCTAAAACAACACAACTCTGAGCTTTTTATTTCTCTTGTATCACAGGAACTTTTCAAGGATTAATCATTCTTTCACCAAATCAGTTAAGTCTACTAATGTTGTGGGTGGCTAATGCCTATCTTAGCCAACTCTGGGAAAAGACATGGTAAAGCCTGGACAGCTCCTTCACAGGGCAGCAGACACAACCATTCCCACTCCTTCCAAAGGGAAATTTGGAGCATGGTTTTGTCTATATCAGCCCTGCGATGGTCTTGTGAGCTGTTCAAGGTGTTCCGTCTTTGCCTGGTGTCAGCTGGGATAGGCTCAAGTGCCACTGTGACCATAGTACAATTCAGCAGTTTGACAAATGACAGACTAAGTGAGCCATCACCATGCCCCTATATCGTCCTGTAAACACCTGATACCGGCTGATCCTGGAAGCTAAGTAGGTTGTGGCCTGGTTAGTACTTGGATGCGGGACCACCTGGAAATATGAGGTGCTGATGGAGGGTACGGAGTCAATTGTGAGTGCTTGATGCTTTGTGGCAGAGATGAAGAAGAACATCCAAGGTTGGGTTCAGCTCACACTGATGTTAGAAAAAGATCTGTGATTTTTTTTTTTTTAATTAAAGAATTTTGTGTCTGGAAACCACCATCCACTTAACATGAAACAGTCAATGTGGCCCTCAGTGCAACACTAATTCTGATTAAGCTGTTCAGAGCTCAACATTTTTCTGTGTTTTGAACCGCTGGTAGCTGGTCTGGAAAGCTGGAGCTTTCAGCGGGGTAGCTAGCATGAGCATAAACCCGAAGATCAGTTGAGTGATTGTTCTGAATTCCCTTCTATTAAGTGTCTGTGCTGTAAACACGTTGCTCAGTGGAGTCTCAGTATTATTATAAAGTGGTTTGTGGAACAGTTTGTCACTTTCAGTCGAATATATTAACAGTAATGTAGCTTCATAAAACAAACTCGCTCAATTTACAAAGAAACTATACCTTCAAAAAAATGTTTAAAGCGTGAAAAGATTGTGTGGGACTTGATGATGGGGAATGAGACTAAAACCTTTAATGTCATTGGCTCAAATTAATATTAATCACCAGATAACTAAAGCAGGAACTAAAAATATGAAATCTAGCTAAACGTGCCTAGCGTGCTCTGCTTGGTGGATGTATTATTTTCAGTCATGCCGGTGAAATAAAAATGGGTGTGAGATATCCTGGGGGTTGTTAATTTTTATTGTAGCTTTCAGGACAGATTTCGAGCTGCATGTGTGATGTCTGGGACATTATGAAGATGATTTTATTTAAGACATGAAACATTTCTTCACCCTGCACTTCGTAATTGATTTCCATCAGTACTGGAATCCAGCAGAAACTCCACTCCCCAGCACACACCAGGGCGTAGACATTTTCATCATCAGCACATTTGCATGCTCTACTGGGCTCGCAGTACAACTTCCCATCACCAGCTGCGCTGCTCACAGACACCTTATTTCTGACTCTTGCTCCAATTGACCAATCGTCCACCTGTTCACAATCCCACCTGATTAAAGACTCATGAGCAGAGCTGCATGTTTCTCGATAACCTCTGTATGGTTAATTTGGTTTTTCTTGATGACTACCTGACATACCTGCACTTGCTCTTCTTCTCATCCTGCACACCAATCACCCTTAACACCCTTATTTAACTTTACCCCACAGACTGATTGTAATGCTTGAGTTACACGATTGACCTGAAAAACAACAATAATGTGACATCTTTGTCGCAGTCGATGAGCGGGAGGATTAGTTGACATATTGTTTATTCTTGTTTTATTATGATTAATTATTAATGTTAATGTACATGTATTATTATTATTATTATTATTATTATTATTATTATTATTATTATTATTATTATTATTATGAATAATAATAAAATATTTATTGTTTTTAAATGTTTATGTTTGA